>JBAMJR010000324.1:32500-50586 GCA_038501785.1 Myoxocephalus aenaeus | reverse complement strand
CCCTCTCCCTCCCTCTCTCTCTCTCTCCCTCTCTCTCTCACTCTCTCTCTCCTCTCTCTCTCTCTCTCTCCTCCCTCTCTCCTCTCTCTCCCTCTCTCTCCCTCCCTCTCTCTCTCCTCTCTCCCTCCCTCCTCCTCTCTCCTCTCTCTCCTCTCTCTCCCTCTCTCTCTCTCTCTCCTCTCTCTCTCCTCTCTCTCTCCTCTCTCTCCCTCTCTCTCCCTCCCTCGCTCTCTCTCTCTCTCTGAACCTTACCTTTTTGGACTGAAATGAGTTTAGATTGTTTTAGTTTTCTGTCCTAACCTAAAGGAGAAAACAAAGGGTTAATGTGTGCATTAGCATTAGCATTAGCATAAACTCCACATACAGCACTGCTTGTGCCTAGCTGTGTTTACAACATTTAGAAAGGTCACCACCTCTGCTGCTGAGCGTGCACCGTCTCCTCTCTGGGCGCCCGGTGCATTCCTGACGTGTGAATGTTTGAACCCCTTTTCCAGACGCAGCAGTCACATGGGACAGGCAGTAATCAGTCCATCAGAGTGGGGCTCCGCATTTCTGGCAACAGGAATTCTCCGTGGCATAATGTGAGCCAGCTTTGGGGAAACAAGTGGAAAATGACTGGAGGCTGAAAGAACTAATGAATACTTAGAGCGAGAGGTCTGGTGCAACACATGTTTGTAGTGGGCAGCTACTGAGAGAGGGAGGAGAGAGGCACCGCTGAAGCACAGGGCCAGCATCTTAAATATGACATATTTTAGACCAGTATTAAGTCTTTTAACCCACGTTGCTCTCATGTTGTGCCTCAACCCACAGAGTGGGGCTGTAGTTGACATTGCAGACACTCATGTTGTCTATATATTAGTTTGTTTTCTTTATTTCTTAAAGGCAAAAAACAGAAGTTTGTTTTCAATAAATGTGACTGCGAAAAAACAAGTTAAACTAAAATGGAAATCAAGAGGTGATCATGTTTCAATATACCTTGAACAGGTGAATTATTAAATATAAGGTGACCTGATTTACAGATTTCCCTCCCACAGCAGGTTATAATGAATGACGGTATAAAAATTAGTATTCAATGTTATGCTACTTTATACTTCCATGACAATTCAGGTATGAATATTGTCATTTCTATTGCCTTTTGATTAAAATCATCTTATGAATTACTTCCTCGAGCAACTACAACAGCAAAATGCTTACATACACACATGTAAGTGATACAATACATAATGCTAAAACATTAACATTGGGCTTTTTCTTTGCATGATGAGTGCTTTAACGTTAATTTCTCTAGTAATACTTCTGTACTTTTAGGGACAGTACGGAAATGATTAGGGTGGAGGTATTCAACTTTTCATAAAAAACTATAAATAATAATAATTCAATTTTTAAAAGCAAAACCATAGCTAGTGTTGTTTTTATTGGACACTTATTTCGGCATGTTTGGCACCGTGCTACTTCCAGTCTGCACCGTTTACAGCGCAGTGTCCACTCCGCGCCGCTAGAGGGAGACAGTGTTATTTCGGTATCACGCGCTGCCATGGATAGTCTGCCACAGCGAGTTTGTTGTGAAAGGAAGTGGCCAAAAAAAAGTTGTGTATACACCGTGATAGTCGCCGTTAGAGGAAAAAAAAAGAAAAGAAAGGCATCATGAAAGAGAGATTGTGATAAAACACAAGCAACGACTACTGCGCGAAAACAAACAGCTCCTAACGTCGTTTCTTCATCTGCTTTCTTATTCTCTTGTTCTTCTGATGCCGCTTTGAGAGCGAGGCGAGACAGTTATGGACGAGACTTTCGACCGAGCTCCCGGAGCGGGGAGAACCCGAAATGTGTACCCCGGGATCCCTGGTAACGGCGGGGACTGCGCCGAAACCAAAGTGCCGCATTTCAACCAAAGGGAGCCGCTGAGGCAGCCGAGGACTTCCCCGCCTTTCGGTAGGGAGCCGCCAGCTAGCTAACAAACGACCGAGCTAACGGCTAATTCGCGAGCTCACGTCCGCTTTAACGTTGAAACGCCAACTGGCCGAACTAAAAAACTGCGTTTGGCTGAATTGAAAAGCAGCCACACGAGTCCTCCCCGACGGGTCTTATCGTTTAAACCCTCGTCCTAAATCATCCGGTGCCGTAATTAGCGAGCCAGCTAGCTTTCAAATACCATTAATGTTAGCTAGCCGTCGCTTTTTTTTGTGTGTGGCGTTGCGACATTGCACCTGTTGGGATTGTTGTTTCGCGTGAGCTAAATAAAGCTCGCGCTCAGATGTCACACAGCTGATTCGTTACGTGCGTCACATGAAGCGGTTTTTACCCCGGCGAGCTACACTGGTAGCCAAAAAAGCTAACGGTGTATGTTGAGTGAGCGACGCCGAGCAAAGGGTGCTTAGAATCGGTTTCACTTCTGCTGAAGTGACGCTGTGAAACTGAAAGTGAGATGGTAGACCTCGCGGTAATACATTATTCTGTGCGTAATCTTTTCTAAAAACGAGTCTGTTTTTGACAATCGGAGGCCCTGTTGTGATCTTTTTTTTTGTGTAAAGGATTGTGTGTCTGTATGGTCTTGGGTCAAAACCACGTGATCAGAAATGCACAACCTGTGTGTTTAACTGCATACTTCACCTATCGAGCAATGTTTCGGTATTTCCCATAACACCTTTTATGACTCCATCGCCACAATTCATAGCCAGCAGGATCCAGTGCAGTTCTGGTATTGAATGACTGCCAATCCCCCCCACAGATATCACACCACTGTGTTCATGTGCAACTGTGTTTACTGTGTGTTGTTCTGCGTCTTTGCTCTCTACTAACATCAGATTCTCCCATTTGACTTGTCGTGCTTCGGCAGACTACATCTTTGATTCCCCCGCCAGCCATTAAAGAAGACGTGGGATGAGTAGTGTCGCACACGACAAACACTGACGACGCTTTTCTTCTTCTTCTTCTTCTTCGTTTTTTTTTTTTTAGATTTTAAAAGACCTAACAATCCCCAACAAAGTGCAAATGCCAACAGTACGCCTGCCCCCCGAGGTTTTAGCGACGGGGAGTCCGTGGTCAAGTCGTCGACGCTTTCAGCCAGCGCCCCGGAGTTTGTCCCCTCTGCAACGAACCCGTACGAAGTAAGAGGAATTCACAGCATTGTATCGTGACGGTTCTCTTCACTTCTGCAGTTTGTTAGGAACTGTGTCAGTTGCGCATCTCTAATTGCTTTTTAAATGATGAATCGCTTTGCATTAGAAAGACGAAGCGACTCTGGATTTTCTCTGCAGTTATTCGTGTGTATATATTTATTGTGCTTTTTCTTATTCTTTTTTTTATAGGACCCGTCGTTTTATGACGACAGCGAAGGCTATTACGATGAGCCAACCTTGGCAGAAACGGTCGCAGAGTTCCTCGACCACCTGAGCTCCTCGCCTGGGTCCTTTGAGCTGGATGTGGAAGGCATCACCGGCATGCTCAACTCCTGGGTCACCACTGAAGAGCTGTTGAACGAGCTGGTGGAACTGATCTACACGCAGGTTCAGGTTCGGTCCTCATTTAGCTTTTTGTGTCGTTTAAAAAAAAAAAAAAAAACAGACCTTTCTAAACATGACGCGCACGTAAACAAAATATAACACGTTTCTGACCACAAAACGTTTCATTGCAGTCTACTGCCATTCCTAACTTCGCGTACACTGGTGCCCGGCTGTGCAACTACCTCTCCCATCATCTCCATGTCAGCCCGCCAAGTGGCAACTTCCGTCAGCTGCTCCTGAAAAGGTGATTTACGTCTGTCTTGTCTGACCGCTGCTATTAACGCACACTTAAATAGTTTCCTAATCTGTTTTTGCACTATATGTTATATGTTTTTGCACTATGTTTATATGTCTTTGCACTATGTTTATATGTTGTCTATTTTTTACTTTTTTTAAATGTGCACTATTCACTTTATGTTTCTGCACTATGTTTATATGTTGTTTATATGTTGTCTAGTTTATATGTTGTTTATATGTTGTTTATATGTTATATGTTGTCTATTTTTTACTTTTTTAAATGTTGCACTATTCACTTTTTTTTCAGACAGTAGAGAAACATAATTTCAGGTCCTCTGTATGTTTGCACAATATGGAAGAAGTGACAAATAAAATTGACTTTGACTTTGACTTTAATGTTTTTCACACACAAAAAACATCCCCTCCGCTTTTCATTCAATCTGATTTCCTGCTAATGAAATTGTTCAAAAAGAGGTACAGCTGCTAGCTGACTCGCCACAAAGCGGCGTGAACCGCCCAATGCTCGGGTCACAGGTCCATTAAAGAGGAAGACTGTTTTTTTTTCTGCCGTAGATGTCGAACACAGTTCGAACAGAGGGATGCGGCGGCTCGAGGAGATCCGGAGACTCAGAAGAAGTTCCACTCCTTTGTGCTCTTTCTGGGGGAGCTCTATCTCAACCTGGAGGTAAGAGCTTCTCTTTGAGACCGCGTTATGTTTGTCGTTCAGATCGTTGTCAAAATGCATTCATTTAATGAATCTGTTTGATTTTACACGAATGCAGTATTGATTTCCGTTGTTTGGGGGAGGGGAGGGGGGGGGGCGGTATTTTTGGCAGACGGCCGACGGCAGGTGGGCAGCTACGGTGTCTGTGACGTGAATTCCTGGATATTATATGTCCATCTGCAATTTCCTCCAGCGGTCCCAATAATATTCGTTCCTAAAGTGTCTGGAAGTAGTATATGGCATGAAATGGTGAAGCTACCTTTTGAGTCAATGATTGACGGCTGTAAAAGCCCCCAGAGGACGGCAGTGAGGACTTTTCCCGCCTCTATTCATTTTGAAATGGGGGGAAACTTCATCGCTCCAACTCTTCGTCGCTCAGTAAGTCGGGGAGAGACTCTTTCCATGACATTTGTTGATTTTTGTGCCTTTCTTTCTTTCTTTTTTTTAGGTAAAGAGCGCGAAAGGACCTCCAAACCGAGCCGCTATCCTCCTCACTGCTTTGAAAGACCTGATGAACAGTCTGCTCTCCAAGCCCGTTGATGCTAATCTCATCTGCGCCGTCAAACTGCTGAAGGTTTGAAATCTCAATTGGATAATTTGACCGACCCGTATGGAAGGTTTTCTGCGTCGCTCTACGGTTCAGGCAGGTTGTGAGAATGTTTTTTTGTTTTTTTGTTTTGTTTATTCACAGCTGACGGGCTCCATCCTGGATGACGCGTGGAAAGAGAGTGGAAAGCCGCACATGGAGGAACTGATCCAAAGAATAGAAACTATTCTACTGGATGCCACCTGCAGCCGGTGTGTATACCAGTGTGCTCTTTACAGGGTTCTTTCGCTCATGGAAAACCTGGAGAAGTCATGGAGTTTTAAAATGGTTATTTAAAAAAGTCCTTGAAAAAAATAAAATCCCAAACGTTTTGTAAAAGTCATGTAAATGTGTTATATTCATGTGTTCATGACGTTCATTTACGCTGAGTTTGAAATAATGAATATGCTTTTAAAAGAAAGACGCTCAAAATATAAGCAGGCATACGCTCTATCTATAAATATTGAATTTAAGGTTTACTGTATGCTTTGTATTCTCATTGTTAGTTTAAATACAACATTTTCTCACTTTTTCATGTTTACACCCAGATTTCACTAAATGTTTGGTCATGGACATTTGGTTTTAAAGTCATGGAAATGAACCCTGTGTAAACCAGTGTGCTCTTTAGTGTGCAGCTGCTATGTACGGCTAATGCTAATGCTAACTTTAGATCATGAAAAACATGCTTTTGCACCCGAGATGCTGCAAATGTGTCCAATGTCGAAGACGATCACATTTCAATAGATATTCTTTGACCAAAGCAATCAAGAATATAGAGTTGTTGTTGTTACGTTTGAGAGATGAAACCAATGTGTACCAGAGTTGTAGCTTTTTACACACACACACACATCATCATTCAAACTTCTTGATATGGGTGTTCTTCTTCTTCTTCTTCTTCTTCTTCTTCTGCCACCAGGGACGTCAGGCAGATGCTCCTGAAACTGGTGGAGTTGAGATCGAGCGACTGGGGCCGAGTCCGCGCCGCTGCGGCGGCCAGCAACGCCACGCCGGACAACGACCCCAACTACTTCATGGTGAGCGCCGGTCGGCTGTACCGGGAAACCCTCCTCCTCCCCATCGCTCTCTCTCTCTCTCTACATGTCTGTTTTTCATGGATTTTGTTTTTCCCCTTCTCTCAGAATGAACCCACGTTCTACACAGAAGACGGGACTCCGTTCACAGCGGCAGACCCAGGTGAGTTCAACGTCTACGAAATGAAAGCTCAACGTTTCTTCTTCCTGCGATGGCTTCTGATGTCTAACTGTTAGTACAAGTATATGAAATAATCTGTTTTATAAATGTAACTCTTAAGCTGTTCACCTTTTATGGCAGACTGTGTTTTGAGGATGAATGATGAGCTGTAGCCGTTGATGCAACTGGACCTCTCATTTGTTTATGAAGCATTATTGTTGCTGACAGTAGAAACACGAAGAACTTCATATTCATAAAACAGATGGTTGGTCATCAGGTAAAAAGTGTTTTTCTTAAACGCATTGATGTGTTTATTACTCCCTCATTACACAACTATTTATTTTAAAACACAAGTAAAGGATGCTGTTTCTGCGTTAACAGTCTACATTATCATCATTATCTTTTCAGAGACAAATAACTGTCATGAATCAGCATCTTGAGTCAGAAAAAGCGGCCGTCTCCTTTAAATGACAAAAGGAAAGTCGTGGTGCGTCGCCGCCTTCGCGCTTTAACGTCAGACTCTCTTTATTTCATTTTTTTTTTTACAGACTATGCTGAGAAATACCAAGAGATCCTGGACCGGCAGGATTATTTCAACGATCCGGATGGAGAAAATGGAGACGAAGAGGAAATGTAAGTACACATAATGCGGGCTGAGGCCACACAGATCTTTGGGATGTTGTTTCACACGTTCAATAATTCCACACCTGACTTACTAAGCTGCTTTGATTTTTGATCTTTAGTATATTTTCAAATGACTTTTATTGTGTTTTTTTTTTTTGGGGGGCAATCAAAGTACAAACATGTACAACCAAAAATCTGGGTGAAAAACAGAGCTGCTTGTGAAGCGTTATTTGCTTATCATGCACTTTAAAGATGATCATTATTATTATTATTATTGTCTGATATTACAGTCGTTCTGTGGGTGACATTATGGTTTTGTATTGGACCCCAAACCTGTGAAAGTTCCGGAGCATCTCCGGTCACGTGACCGCATAGCGACTTCACCTGTGGGCCCCTGTGCTTGGTGAATGCGCTCTAAGTGGCCCACAATGCAACAGGGTCAGCCATTGATTCAGTTTAGTCAGCAGCTGGCTGTGAAAGAGGGCTTAGCTCGCTCCTGTCTCTCTCTCTCTTTCTCTTTCTCTTTCTCCCTCCCTCTCTCTGGCACATTCGTCTAAAAGGTCTAAAAACACAAAGTAAATAAATGGCGTCGCTCCGTTTGTTCACAGATACGACTCCGGAGACGAGATGGAGCCCGAGATGGAAGAAGCCTTTGAGAGGTTTTGTTTAGAATCCGAGAAGAAACGGCAGCAATGAGGCGGCGAGTGAGAATCCGTCGCGAGAGCCGACGGGCGATTTCTGTTCTTTCCCCACACTCAAACTTGCTGGAATGTTGAAAAAAAAAAGAAAAGAAAAGGAAACTATAGCATCCGATAGGTTCAAACTTTCATTTTTACTTCCACTTTACCGCAAGCAAGCGTTTTTAAAATGGAAAAAGAGATGTTCACTTCTGACGCAGTTTTCTCAGTCGGCGTCAATTTTCGAGGGACGGGGACAATCAACGGGGTTGACTTGTTCAAAAAGGTATTCGAGGTATTAAGATGTTTGTTTTTTTTGTTTTTTGGACATGAAAGTTCTCTTTTTTGTTTTTAATTATTTCAGAAACGTATTTCCTTTTCTGCCTAAACTAAAATGCCAAGAGGGAAAATAGTGTGCTGTGTTTTTTTTTTTTCTTCTTTTTTTTCTGAAAGGCAGATTCTTCAGATGTGTGCATAATTTGTGAAACCCTATAACGCCCCATGCATAATAGAGTACAGGCCACACCTCATCGTCTTCATCTAACACGCACATAGACAGCCTTCATCCTCACTGATGAGGTCATAGTCTCGTCAGATTGCCAATATTGAACATTATATTCCAGGCTTTTTACTCGTTAATCCGGCTGCAGTTCATTTTACTCGTCAGCGAGAAGCTGCACGGTTTGGAATATTATTAAAAAAAAACAAGTACTTGGATTTAGTCTCAAACTGGAAAGTGAATATGGACAATACCTCTTTTTAAAAATATATACTCACACACCTTTTATGGGGCAAAAGTCAACATTTTAATGAGTATTCAATAAAATGTCCACAATTCCGAGAATCGGCGGTCAGTGAGGCGCAACGGATTCACAGTTAAGACTGAAAGACTGTTTACCAGCAATCCATGAAGCCCCTACCAAGGAATGTTGTTTTATAGTTTGTACATATTATTTATGGTATTGTTTGCCTGCAATAAATTCTTTATAATGTGAGATTTCTGATGTCTGATTTGTCTTGGAGCCTTCTGGATGTTGAAAGAGGTTTCATTGAGAAGCAGTCACACGTAGTGACCAGTTTATTAGGTACACCAGAACTACTTAATACGTTAGAATTATACAGTAGTTCTAACTTGTGTTAAGCGTATGATGATCTTCTTTCCTGACACCATCAGTGTCAATAAGAATGTATGGTCATCTTTAAAGGACATGGATCTTGATTCTGTTAATTCATTCTTACAAATGTCATATGTAGATAGTTTTTTTTTTAAATAACTTGTATGTTTTTGTGTTTTATTCAGTCAATCATTACGATTCTATATAATATACAAAACTGAAAGACTGAAAAGGTATAGAAGCAAAAATGCTTATATATTCCTATCCTAAATTATTATCAATTAAATCAGATAATTAATTCGAAATAAAGAAAACATTTAATAAATATATATATAAACCAAAAATGAGTTGACCATTCTTACATTCATTTTAGTTGTGTTTCATAATTGAACTTGAAATACATCTTTTAATTAATTTGAGCTTTTTGTAAAGTAAACTTACAAACATCTCAGATCATATTTACACATATTTAACAGATTTTTTTTTTTTCTACTTAGTTTTTTACTGAACTTACTGGCAGCCTTTCAGATGTACATGTAGTGAGTGAACACAAGTGTTTAAATGATATTTTAATGTTGAGGTATTAAAGTGCGTTTTCAACACCTGATTCTATCAACAAGGGTAACAAAAGAAAAGATTGCACATTATCGTTAAGCCTTTGCCGCCACCTAGTGGCCAGGCGGAGTAACAAAAGAAAATCAGCTGTGAATCGCTAAAAATACCAATTCTTTAAAATAGTGACATTTGTATAGCTTTTTCACATGGCCTGAGCTTTCTAAATTAGTATATAAAAACAAATGGCCATAACCAAGTAAATAAATAAAAAAACAAAATGACAAGATTAAATAATATATATTATATTATACAAATATGAATACGAATGTAATTAATACATTATCTCTTTTGGTGCTGAGGGAAATCTAAATAACTGACTTTAGCTGTGATATTGCTGTAACTTATTTACAGCATCAAGAGAACGAGATGGTGACATCCAAACTGCACGTACGAATCAAACAAATTGTGTGTGTGTGTGTGTGTGTGGGGGGGGGGGGGGGGGGGGGGTAATGTGATGTCATTGACTCGTGAGCCCTCTGAGCCGCTGGTCCGGCTCACAATGCAACGGGGAAACCAGGGCCTTAGATTCCCATTGGTCAGCAGCTGGGAGAGAGAGAGGGATTATCTCCATGCTGCACTCACCTCACCTCTCTCTCTCTCTCTCTCTCTCTCTCTCTCTCTCTGTGTGTGTGTTTCTGAAACTACACCTGCGTCCCTGCATAGATATATATATATATTGCATAGTGTGCGTTTAAAACACATTCATTAATAACAAAAAGCATTTTTGTGGGACAAAATCTCCGGCCCTGAATCACTGGTTTAATAACAGGTTTGAGGGTGTTTCCCTTTAATCAGAGAGGCGATGAGTGGAATGTGACGTAGAAGTCCATATCTTATGATCAACACCTTGGTGAACCTTGTGTTTTGTGTCACTTAAAACTCACTATGAGCAGTTTTCATAGGAACTGTTTCTCTGTTAAAAATAGTTCCAGAGAAAACTGTTTTTTTTTGTAGATCATCCAGCAGAGGCAGTCCTAAAAAGATCCTATAAAGATCTCCTGAATGTACATTTTCCAACGAAATCCAGTCAAAACCAAAACCGCAACAGGAGCAATGTGGGAAACCCCCTTTTTTTAAAAGGTGGTCCTGTGATTGTGAATGGTGTCCAGACATCAAATGATTCACTCCTCCTCTGTGGGGCTTTTTGAATGACACACTGCTTCATTGACCAGGAAACACAGAGCACAGACTCCTCAGATTGTTCTCCATAACTCAACACAGTGAAGCTCTCAGGCCCAGAATGTGAACGGATGAAGGAATGCAGGGCGCTCTTAAAGGGAGAGGGAATCGGGGCTTTGTCTAAGTAGCAGCACGAGCTAATACCTTTTCTTAGTTTCTTAGTTTAACACTTCTCTGAAATGTGAATGGGTCGTTTTCTCAAAGAAGTTTCGGCCTCTTCCGGGAACCGAACCGCGTCACACGGACGCCTGCTTGTTTGTTAACTCATTTGGGATTCTCCCGGTTGCTCCGGCTCACCGGATGACTTGCACACCGAATCATGTCTGCGCACACAGAGGAGCATCGACTTCACTGACTCGGGTAGCTGAGGGCCGTGGGTCTGGAAGCCTGGACGAGGATGAGGTTTCATTTAGCTTCACGGCTAACGGAGCTTGAAGGCGGATTGAAGACCGGCCTTGTAGCCCTTTAAACCCTAACGTCTAATCCTATTTATTGTTTGAGTTGTGTTTAGAGGTTGTACATGGGGATTATATATAACTGTAGCCCTGATTTGTATGTTTAATTTGATACCTAACATGTTATTTATTGATTTTTGGGATTTATACCATGTTTTTTTTCTTGATTTGTACCTTGTGACCTGATATAAAAGGGCCACCATACTAGATAGATACTTTATTCATCCCCAAGGGGACATTTGGTTGTCGCAGCAGCAAACAAAGTTACATATAAGACGTTTAAGATAATTCAATAATAAAAAGGGCAAAAATGCAAAGTATATGAAGTGTGTAAATAAATATAGTGTATACAGTGAAAGGTGGTTCGGGTTGTTGTTGATGGAGTCGGCCTTCTTCACCAGAGAACATAAAACTCATGTTTACAATGTTTACTGAGGGAATACATCAAGAGAGAAGTAGAGTCATTTATATAGACTTCTATACAACCAGAGGAGTCGCCCCCTGCTTGCCAGGAGAGAGAATACAGTTTTAACACATGAAGCATAACTTCTATACAACCAGAGGAGTCGCCCCCTGCTGGTCAGGAGAGAGAATGCAGCTTTAACACATGAAGCATAGACTTCTATACAACCAGAGGAGTCACCCCCTGCTGGCCAGGAGAGATAATACAGCTTTACCACATGAAACATATACTTCTATACAACCAGAGGAGTCGCCCCCTGCTGGTCAGGAGAGATAATACAGCTTTAACACATGAAGCATATACTTCTATACAACCAGAGGAGAGATAATACAGCTTTAACACATGAAGCATATACTTCTATACAACCAGAGGAATCACCCCCTGGTGGTCAGGAGAGAGAATGCAGCTTTAGCACATGAAGCATATACTTCTATACAACCAGAGGAGTCGCCCCCTGCTGGTCAGGAGAGAGAATGCAGCTTTAACACATGAAGCATAGACTTCTATACAACCAGAGGAGTCTCCCCTGCTGGTCAGGAGAGAGAATGCAGCTTTAACACATGAAGCATATACTTCTATACAACCAGAGGAGTCGCCCCCTGCTGGCCAGGAGAGATAATACAGCTTTAACACATGAAGCATAGACTTCTATACAACCACAGGAGAGATAATACAGCTTTAACACATGAAGCATAGACTTCTACACAACCAGAGGAGTCGCCCCCTGGTGGTCAGGAGAGAGAATGCAGCTTTACCACATGAAACATATACTTCTATACAACCAGAGGAGTCTCCCCTGCTGGTCAGGAGAGAGAATGCAGCTTTAACACATGAAGCATAGACTTCTATACAACCAGAGGAGTCGCCCCCTGCTGGTCAGGAGAGATAATACAGCTTTAACACATGAAGCATAGACTTCTATACAACCACAGGAGAGATAATACAGCTTTAACACATGAAGCATAGACTTCTACACAAACAGAGGAGTCGCCCCCTGGTGGTCAGGAGAGAGAATGCAAGTTTAAAGCACTTCCGCATTGGCTTCCCTTTTCAGAGTTGGAGGTTACCGCCCAATCGTACCATACTGTTGCTAGCTAGCAAACAAATGATCTTAGCTCTGTCACGTATTGTATCTCATGTAAGCACAGATGATATTTTGTTGTCCAGGAAGAAAACATAAAAAACAAAACAAAGAAAGACATTAATTTATTGGAGTTTATTTTTTTGTAAACATTGTTTAACAGGTGCACAATATAATAATTGTGCACCTACCTCCTTCAAAGGTAGAGAGGAGGGCAAATTTGTATTTGTGATTTTGGGCTCTACAAAATAAACTGAATTGAATAAAAGATATTAAAGGGGAATTTCATGCATCCTCCCCTTAATGTAAAACAGTCAGTAGCAATCTATTACAAAATGAAATGAAAACTATCCATGAACTTACAAAAATAACATTGAAGGAATAACTTCTTATTGCCCACCATCTTTCAAAATCCCTCAACCCCGTTTCACAATGCAGGCTTTCTGTTAAGACATATCTGAGATGATGTCACCATGCAGGGTCAGACAAGTCAGACTTCCTCTCCAGAGCCACAGAGGACAACACACACACACACACACACACACACACACACACACACACACACACACAACACACACACACACACACACACACACACACACACACACAGTATCTCCAGTGACTAAACTTTATGTGTAGTGTCCCTTTGATGATAACGTTGAAATTGTTACTGTGAACTGGACTTAATGGCCCGCCAGACACTGTGACATCACAGGGTGTAATAATCTGTCTGGTCGGCAACAAAACATTCTTTCCAAAGTAGCATTTTGGAATAAAAAACACTGATTAAAAATTAAATGCCCCGCCCACATCCTTTAAAGTCTGTGTAACACACACAGTCCAATTAAAAATCATTGTCTTCCAGGGACCGAAAAAAACAACTTCGGTCATTCTTTATGATCTCATAATAGACCTTCCATTGTTTGGGCTTTTGTTTCTTCATATTCTATATATATATATATATTGGACTACATTGTCAGGGTTAAAGTATTAATCAATATTAACATACATGTAAGAATATAAAAATCTGCCTATGGCTTTTCAGTCATATACTAGATTGCATATAGGCTACTTGTTGTATTGTGTGAGATGGCTGAATAAAAAATTATATATATATATATATATATATATATATATATATATATATATATATATATATATATATATATATTTTTTTTTTTTTTTTGATTTAAGTGTGTTTGTCCCCTCTGAGATTGAAACTTAAGCTTGATTGGTGTAGACTGGTTTTAAACACAATGTATTTCATTTATAGATTCGTTTCCTTTTGCTTCCATTTGAACTTTGATGAGATTTATTAAATAAATGTATTCTATATATTGTTTTTAAACCATAAGCAGTAAATTACTTTTAAACCATGATCTCAAGTGGATCTCCACCCTTCCCTTCACACCTTACGGCCACACCTCCCGGTCAAAGTGTGGGTCTCGGCAGGTAAGAGGACAGAGCGCGTGTCCTTATTTAGAGAACGCGCCCGGCGCGGCCCCGCCGCTGCCTCCTGGCGCGTCCCCGCGGCTGCCTCCCAGCCCCGCTGCATGCCAGGACTTTGACAAGTGCGCGCGGCTCCATTCAACGGGCTCACACCTAATGGACTTTAAAGACGACGATGGAGTTCTCCTGGGGCCGCGTGTTCTTCGCCCTGGTTCTCTTTAGTAAGTACCGACTGTAGTTCTTACTCTTTCAACCTCGTTTCTTCCACTGCGCCTCTTACCTGAAGAGTAAAAAAAAACAAAAAACGCAAATATTTTCGCCCACGAAAAGGGAATATGCTGATATAGTTTTCACGACATCGGTTTGTTTGGGCTGTTTAATGTGATAATGAAGTGTTTAATGCACCTGTGGAGCAGCGCCGGTGTGCAGCGTTTTACTGACACACATCTGCTGGAAGCTTTTGTTTTGACACGGGTCCTCTCGGGTTTCTTCCTCTGCGCACGAGCGCACGAGCCAAAGTGTTCACCCGCAGGGACTGAATGCCAACCCGGGCGGTTAATGCCCCACTGTGGGCATCGCGTGGTGACGCGCGACTCCATGTCTGCCCTGTTGGGCGCGTGCATGTGCATGTTGGAAGTGTGTTTGCAGAGCAGGAGGAGGCAGCGGGCTGCAGGCAGGTAAGCAGGCGGCGGGGTCCTGGTGTGCAAGTGGAGGACTCTCCAGTCCAGAACCCATCCACATTCCTGCGGAGGGGGGTGATAGCGGAGCGCTGCCTGTCCGGGCCTGTGGGTCTGATTCTGCGATCATCACGTGTCCTGGGGGGGGGCTGTGTGTGTGTGTGTGTGTGTGTGTGTGTGTGTGTGTGTTTGTGTGTGTGTGTGTGTGTGTGTGTGTGTGTGTGTGTGTGTGTGTGTAGGCATAAAATGTGGGTCGTGTTCAAGCAGACACGACCAGAGTTCCGGGATGGGCAATCTGCAACACTCCATGATCAGTTTTGGGCGCCATCCTTTCGTGAGTCAAGCTGATGGGGGTTTAACAAACTAAAATAGTACATGATTCAGTAACTAAAACCACATAAAAGAGGAAGTCTGGATATTTGAGGCTGAAAGGTAAAACATGAAACCTCTTCCCGGAAACAACTGTTAACAGTTTGTTTTGACTTTCAGATGCAAATGTGCCTACAAACATGCACAATACTGACATATAGCTCAGTATTTGTGTATGTGTGTGTATGTATGTATAGATACATATATATGTATGTATGTATATTTGTATGTGTATGTATATATGTGTATACATACACATATATACATACACATGTATACACATATACTGTCTGTGTATATATACATACACAGACATATCTATTATATATATATATATATATATATATATATATATATATATATATATATATATATATATATATATATATATACACACATGTATACATACATATACACATATATACATATACACACATATATAAACTTTATATATATGTGTATATGTGTGTATATGTATATATGTGTATATATAATATATGTCTGTGTATATGTATATATACACATACAGTATATTATGTGTATACATGTGTATGTATATATGTGTATATGTATGTATACACATATATACAATATAAATATATATACATATATATACTGTAGGTCTGTGTATATGTATATGTGTGTTTATGTATATACATATATCTCTGTATATGTATTTATACATATATATTTATATGTAAATATACATATATGTATGTGTATATGTATATACACATACAGTATATGTGTATACATGTTTATGTATATGTATGTATATACATATATCTCTGTATATGTATTTATAGGTATATTTATATGTATATATGTGTTTGATGTTGTCATCTTTCTCCACCAGCTGACAGAATCCGTTCCTCTCAGTCCTTCAACGTCGGCACGGCGGGCGCCAAGATCTTCAGCGGGCTGGCGGAGGAGGAGTTCGGCTACGCGGTGCAACAAGCGACAAACCACGAGGGCAAATGGTACATCGATGCTTCTCTCTTTTCCATTTCCATCACAAACACGCGTCTGGTCCACGGGGCTGTGCACCGCTCCGGTTATCCATTCCTTGAGTTAATATTTCTTTGAAAGAGCAGTAAAGGGGCAGAAGATGTTACTCAGAGACGTTTCATTCTTGAGCAAACAAGGTGCAGACACACATTCAGAGGGCCAACCCTTCATTACTGTGCAGCAGGCCGGGGGCGGACTCCCAGGTAAAACCAGGTGCGGACTTCCTTCACAGGGATCAGTCTCCAGACTGACTGAGGTTCAAGCTGTTGCCTGCAAACAAAAACATGCTTTAGTCTACAGGGTTGAAATCTCAAGGCCGTGCAAGTTGTTTGGTGTTCAACAACCGGCGTGTTTCTGAATCTTTCAGCTGATTCCTGCATTTTGTGTCACGGCCAGGGAGGATTCTTCTTCCTTTTTGGGAAATGAAAGGCCGGTCACCCTGCAGAGATGCAGCTGCTTATCAGCAGCATTTATATTCTGTAAACCACTAAGGCCCGTACTGGTGGCGCCGTTGGAGCCGAGGATTGCTTCTCTTAATCGCCACCTATTCAAGTTTTTTTTTGGTTTCATTGTTTGTTTATGTCATTTGGGGCCATGCACCTCAGCTGTGTCATTCTTGCATTTGACCTGGAGGGGAATGGACATGCTCAGAGAGATGCTAACTCGGCTGTTAGTTTGGCTTTTCACAAAGATTCTTTTCCGCAAAGTCCTCCAAACCCCTCTTTTCTTTTGCAAGACTGTCAGGAAATGTATTTTAGTCGCTTATAGCAGTTGATTAGTAATATTTGTGAATTCATGTGCAATATAAATCCAATGGCGCAAACATTCAGTCCAATTATATCCTTAATTTTTTTTTTTTTAACTTATTTATTATACCTTTACTGTGGGATTACGTATTTATTTTATTTTATGTTTTTATCTTGTTTTATCTAGTTTTTTCTAGTTTTTTTTATCTAGTTTTTTGCTTTTTTTTGTTTATTTAAAACTTCCATCCAAGCACAACCACGACTATTTTGGAGGCAGATACTGATATTTAGGAGTTCAAATCTGTTTTTCCGTATCTTTAAAATATATTGGACGAGCTCTCCTGATAAATGCATACACTGATGAATCATATCACAAAGATTATAGTCTGGATGTTGTGTGCTCTGAGTCACAGTCTCACCGACTAAAGGAGGAGGTGCCCCGCTATCTGAGAGTGGCTGTGTAATCTGCACCATGAGAAAGCGGTGGTGTAGAAGTATGAGGCTGTGTAGAAGTATGAGGCTGTGTAGAAGTGGTGTAGAAGTATGAGGCTGTGTAGAAGTATGAGGCTGTGTAGAAGTGGTGTAGAAGTATGAGGCTGTGTAGAAGTATGAGGCCGTGTAGAAGTGGTATAGAAGTATGAGGCTGTGTAGAAGTGGTGTAGAAGTATGAGGCTGTGTAGAAGTATGAGGCTGTGTAGAAGTGGTGTAGAAGTATGAGGCTGTGTAGAAGTGGTATAGAAGTATGAGGCTGTGTAGAAGTGGTATAGAAGTATGAGGCTGTGTAGAAGTGGTGTAGAAGTATGAGGCTGTGTAGAAGTATGAGGCTGTGTAGAAGTGGTGTAGAAGTATGAGGCTGTGTAGAAGTGGTATAGAAGTATGAGGCTGTGTAGAAGTGGTGTAGAAGTATGAGGCTGTGTAGAAGTGGTATAGAAGTATGAGGCCGTGTAGAAGTGGTGTAGAAGTATGAGGCTGTGTAGAAGTATGAGGCTGTGTAGAAGTGGTGTAGAAGTATGAGGCTGTGTAGAAGTGGTATAGAAGTATGAGGCTGTGTAGAAGTGGTGTAGAAGTATGAGGCTGTGTAGAAGTATGAGGCTGTGTAGAAGTGGTATAGAAGTATGAGGCCGTCTTGATAGCATTATATTGTGACTTACATATTTCCTTCAATCTGAATTGTGTCTCCATCTTAAGTAGATGAAGAGTCTGAAGTGGATGCTTCCTGTGTGTGAACTCGTAGAAACTTGTTTGCTGTTTCTTAAAACATTGAAAGAATGACACGGCGGACTTGTTGGCACACGCTTCCTGTTCCAGTGTTACTGAGGGATGTTTACGTCGATTCTCTGTATCGCTTTGGCGTCACTGCTGTGCGCACAGGGAACCTTCAGCGATT
>JBAMJR010000324.1:15000-27500 GCA_038501785.1 Myoxocephalus aenaeus | reverse complement strand
ATATTATGACTTTTTATCTCATAATTTCGACTTTATTATCTCGAAATTATGAGATAATAAAGTTGAAATTATGAGATAAAAAGTCATAGATAATAAAGTCGTAATTATGAGATATTATGACTTTTTATCTCATAATTTCGACTTTATTATCTCGTAATTATGAGGTAGAAAGTCATAATTATGAGATAATAAAGTCGTAATTATGAGATAAAAAGTCATTGATAATATAGTTGAGATTATGAGATATTATGACTTTATTATTATCTCATAATACTTACTTATCTCATAATACTTACTATCTCATAATTTCAACTTTATTATCTCAGTATTATGACTTTTGATCTCATCATTTATTTTTTCTGCCACTGCGTGGTCAACGGTGGGGTAATAAGCGACGTGTTCCACATGTAGGCGCCACTGGGCCACCAGTCTACGCTATCAAAGCTATGAAAATACGTGCTACTGATTAAATGGAGTCAAGTAACCCTCATGTGCTGCAGCTATCACAACAGCATATGTGGTTTGAAGTGACGACGAAGCCGTGGTCACGGAGTCGCACAACGGCCCTCCCGCTGCACCGACGCGGCGTTCTCACTGATAGAAAAGGGGAAGCCGGATTTTTTTTCCGTTTTTACAGCAGTCTGACCGCGGACTTTTAAGAAGCTGCCTCTTTTTTTTTATTGACTTTTAGAACATATACTCTGTTCTCACACTCCCATTGTGGTTTTTCATTATTTGCTTTGTTTTTACTGGGGAAACTCCCCTTTGATGCATTGCAAGGCCTTTAAACTGGAGGAGGGGAAAAAAAAATGGTGGTTTCAACCCCCGAACCAAAAAGACTGTGATCCGCCGCTGTGTTTTATATGTTATCCGCTGACTGGTCTCCGACCTGTGCCGTTAAGGGGGTGATGATGCTGGGAGCAGTGGGGGCCTACGCTTGGAGCGGGACTGTCGTCCATCAAAAGGGGTCGAAAGCAGACGTTCTCCCCTTCTCGGCCTTTGCGGCAACACTTCAAGAGAGAAACCACAGCTCATTACTGGGTATGTTTACAGTTTGTCCTCTGCATTTACGTTCTGATCCTGTTCCTCGAGGATCCTTGCATGAAACCACGCAGGACTGGGAGCGGAGGGTGGCTGTTCTCAATGTGGTCACTGCTTTGGCAGCCGGGTGTCTGAACAAATGTCTCAACAAAACTCTATACTAAATATCTGTGGTGTTTTCGAGTGGGAACTTATTTGTGAAATCGCCACCGCATTGTGTGTGTCAGTTTACCACCTTACCAGAGGCGAGACTTCCTAGAAAAATCTTTGCAGCATCTGTACTGAGTATTCTATAGAAACATTCAGTAAAAGCTATAGGGTTAGAGATACCATACAGTATATATATCGATTGCCAAAGTGCAAAACCTCCTATCTGCACTGTTTTTGTATTATTTATTTTATTTGATCTATCCTTAACAAATAGCATTCTGCAAGAAAACAACACTTTTTTTTTTATTATCAAAAAAGTGATTTTTTTTTTATGGCACCTTGTTTGGACTTTTAGGATAATTACTGTATGTTCCATCCTCAAACCTTAAAATAATCTTAATTTAAAATACACGCATTGTGTGGTCGGATGTATATTACTGCAGCGACACTGTGTTCAAATGGCTGGCCTAAGTAGAGGGGTGGAAGAAGTATTCAGATTATGCACAAATTGTTTATGTAAAGGTAAATACTATAGTATCACATGTTATGTATATAACAATTAAAAGTTCTGCATGCCAAATATTACTTAAGTTAAAGTAAAAGTAAGTAAACGTACACAAGTATATCAGAAAATGTCAGAAGAAATAAAGTATAAAAAATATGAATTATGCAGATTGGAGGCTGTCAGTTTATTATTGTTATTATTATCATATTACTGATTTGTTGCTAATCATTTAAGTATAAGTAGCATTTTTATGTTGTAATTTGCAGAAGTAGAGCAGATAACTACGAACAAACAACTTATCATCGTTTGGTGCCTGTGGTAATAGATAATAATGCATTTTATTAAAGGAATATATATATATAGCGGGCGTGTATAAACCGCTCTTCTTGGTCTCCCTCTCGCTGTTGTTGACCTCATTGTACGTGTTGAAGCAGGAACACTTACCCAGTTATTTTTCTTGTTATAGTTTAGTGAAGTCGTTTACTTCCCAGAATAGCTGCGCCCACGCCTGCCTGCAGGTCTAGCCTGTGTGTAGGTGTGCAGAGCCCTTCATTTTGCAAAGTAACGAGTCATTATTTTAAAAAAAAGGAAATGCCCAGTACTTGAATACATTTAGTTACCACTGTTTAAGTAAGAAGTTGTCCTAGGTTCAGATGTCGGCTATTTAAATGTGGTATTTCCGGTCATTTTCAGGTTATTCCGTCACCACACTGAGCGACGGGCTCACTGAATACTTTGTGGCCGGCGCACCTCGCTCCAACCACTCCGGACAAGTCATCGTCTACACCGTCAACGCCCAGAAGCAACTTGCCATCATCGACTCAGAGAGGGGGAAGCAGGTACAGATAACAGAGGGACGTGGTATTCACACTCCCCCCCCACAGGAACCAACTGTGTACGTGTCGAAAACAAATCAGACTCCTCGGCAGTAAACGGCTGCCACTTGTTGTCCTAGATCGGGTCGTACTTCGGAAGCGTCATGTGCCCGCTGGACGTGGACAAGGACGGGGCGACGGACCTCCTGCTGGTCGGTGCGCCCATGTTCATGAGCGATCTGAAGAGAGAGGAAGGCAGGGTCTACCTCTTCTCCGTCACCAAGGTAAAGAAAACAATGTTCTTATCGTAACGATATTGCTTTCTCGAGTTGAAAGGAGCTGTAGCGCCACATCCATCATATTCTCTGTTGTACTGACCTGAAGGGCATTCTGAACGAGCAAGGATTCCTCAGCGGTCCGCCCCCGACGGAGAACGCTCGCTTTGGGATGGCCATCTCGGCCGTACCGGACCTGGACCTGGACGGTTACAACGACGTGGTGGTCGGCGCTCCGCTAGCGGACAAAGGGAAAGGCGTCATCTACATCTACAACGGGAAGAAGAAGGCGTTAAACAAACAGTTCTCACAGGTACGCGGAGGAATTTGTACCTGATCTGTTTGTCTTGCACGTTTTTTTGTTTTGTAATATATATATATATATATATATATATATATATATATATATATATATATATATATATATATATATATATATATATGATTTAGTCTCTCTGTAATAATGTGAACGATGATCATTGTTGATTCTAGAGAATCCTTGGCTCCCAACTGGATCCTCAGTTGCAGTATTTTGGAAGGTCCCTAGATAGCTACAAAGATCTGAATGATGATACGATCCCTGACATCTCCATTGGCGCGTATGGCAAAGTGGTGCAGCTCTGGTAAGTTGTAAACTGTGAGTGATCAGAAAGTGGGTAAATGCTGTCATTATATGATCAGCAGGGCTGTTCGTGATCATTTAAAACTGCACTTGGTTTTCAGGTCCAGAGGTGTGGCGTCCGTCTCGGCTGAAGCTTCTTTCGACCCCAATAAAATCAACATTTTCAACAAACCCTGCAACCTTAACGGACGCAAGCTTTCGTGTTTCAACACCAACCTCTGCTTCAGAGCTGCGTTCAGGCCTAAGAAGCCCATTGGACCCATTGGTAAGTCTGATTACCTCTCCTCAAGAATAAGTAGATTCCGGTGACGTAAAGGTGCTAAATTCAGCAGCAACTCTTTGCTATGTAAGGATGTATACGTGATGGCGTCCTGAGCAGAGAATGAAGTCACTCTCCCTCTGTGTTTGTTGTAATCCGAGCTTCTTCGTTTATGTTGGTGCATGTGACTCCCAGCGGGCGTGACCCACCGGCTAGCTAATCGTCGCCACTTTGCGCTGCGCTCACACAGCGGTTAGCGCCGGTAGCGGCGTCCTGATCCCACACCCCTGAATTTGGAATTTAAATTACAGTTTTGAGGAGTTTTGCCAACAGTCAATGTGAAGATCAAAACTACTCTGGTGTCTGTACGGTAAATACAAAACTAGAGCCACAAGCTGGTTAGCTTAGCATAACACAACGACTGAAAGCAGGCGAAACAGCTAGCCTAGCATTGCCTGAAGGTTAAAGAAAAATACAGCTACGAGCACCTTGTCAAAAAAGACAAGGTACAGTTTACTGGTAGGTGGATTTGTTGCTTTCAGTTGCCCGTGTTTTCAGTCTTTATGCTAAGCTAAGCTAACGGGCGGCCGACTATAGCCTTATATTTAGCGTACAGACTTGAGAGCGGTATCAATCTTCTCTCGGGCAAGTAAGCGAATATGTGCATTTCCCAAAATGACGAACTCCCAAGATGCTCAAATCCCACCATTGGATCATTTTTCAAGACAAAAATATCGCACTTCTTTCAGATATATCCTACACTTTGACTCTGGACGCTGACCTGCAGTCTTCACGAGTGACGTCAAGAGGACTGTTCACTAAAAACAACGAGCGCCTCCTCACAGAAAAAGCGAAAATATCCTCTGAGCCCCTGTGTCTGGACTACCAGGTTTATGTTCAGGTGAGGGATGAAAATCATCTGTTTTGCAGTCAGCAAATAAGACAGAAGGCTTGTAGAAATATTACGTACTTCGGAAAATAATCTGCTGATTTATCCGTTTATGGTTTCTTCAACAGGAGGCGCCAGACTTTGTCAATTCCCTCAGTCTGAAGGTGGAGATCGAGCAGCAGAATGCAGATGTGAACCCTGTCCTCGATACGTCGTCTCCGAGTGGCTGGGAGTTCTTTGTAAGGGACTTGTACAGTACTCAATCTCTCTGAATGTATTTAGTTTTTGCCTTTGTTCTTCAAAAAGGTCCACAGGAAACAGAGCAGGGACTTTAAACGTAGTTGTTATGTAGCAGAATCGTCTGCGCGGCCATTTAAAATGACACGCTGTGTGATGATTACTGGCTTTTAAAAGCTTTTAAAGGGATTCAGTAAAGTCACGCGAGCGCTCATATTTACACACTTTGTGTTTCCGAGACAATAGATAATAGATTCCCCTCATGTGATGTGAGTTTGCTGCTCTGTTGTCCTTTCAGGTGCCATTCACAAAAGACTGCGGCTCTGACGAAGTGTGTGTCAGTGATCTGGTGCTGAGTGTGAAGACGGACACCAAAGCTTCCAGGTGAGAATCACTGACTGTGTTTCTGTAAAGTGACAAGATAATGCTATGTTTCATGGTTTCACTTGACGTGTGACGGTATCTTCAGGATAAAGGATTTGGTTGTTGTTGTCCATTTTGAGTCGTGATCGGAGCTCTTGTGTTACAGCTCGGCTCCCGTCCTGGTCAGCGCCAACAACCGGGAGCTGTCGTTCAAAGTCGTCGTGAAGAACAAGAAGGAGAACGCCTACAACACTCAGGTCTTGGCAACCTACTCTGGCAACCTCTTCTACTCCTCCATCTTCCCTCCCGTGAGTGGACAACGTTGCACATTACACACTAAATACATGTATGATCACCAAAAATGTAACAGTGTTATAGAAAACCACCCTATTTTTAGGCCCTTTCCTCGAAAATGTCATCCCCAAACTAAAAAGGGTGTATCTCTGCAACCACTAGGGCTATTTGAATAATGTGAGATTGTGTTCAGATGTGTAAATATCAGTCTATATGTTACTGGTTAAGAGTAAATGAAGATGACACAGCAAAAATGAAAAGGTTTCAGGTCCGCCTATAAAAAAAATCACTTTCAGGATGATTATTTCTTTGAAATGATGCAGCTGTAAGGTCCAACTCTAACCCAAATCATAGCACAATATGTGAACATTCTCTAACCCAAATCATAGCTCAATATGTGAACATTCTCTAACCCAAATCATAGCTCAATATGTGAACATTCTCTAACCCAAATCATAGCACAATATGTGAACATTCTCTAACCCAAATCATAGCTCAATATGTGAACATTCTCTAACCCAAATCATAGCTCAATATGTGAACATTCAATATGTGAACATTCAATATGTGAACATTCTCTCTGCAAAGGTTGACTTTGATAAAGTGAAGCAGAATAAGTTAGAGAGGGTATAGAACAGAGAACATTCAGGAGAGATCTCCAACATTTGCATTGGGGCACATTTGTGACATTTGAATTTTCTCATGTACCAAACCATATATTTCACTTGTATATTACTTATGGTGTTCAATACATCCAAATACAGCAGTTTGGGGCTTTTTTTTCATAAAACAAGCTATGATTTACAGTTTTATATAACAATCGCTCGTCTGCCCACCTAGAGTTTTTTTTTTTAGAAGGTTAAGTGTGTGTTTTGCACTTTTCCGTCTGTGCTGCTGAAGTTATTTGAAGAAAAGCCTCACAGTAATGTGTTGTTCGTGTAATAAAGCCACACGGCAGTTATTTACTGTTCAGATCTATGCATTCACAGACGGACGGAGTCAAATGCGCCTCAACGCAAGCGCAAACTGTCACCTGCCAAGTGGGATACCCGGCGTTAAAAACGAACCAAGAGGTAAGTGCAAAGAAAAACACAAATATGAATGTTTTTTAACGGATTCTTTTTGGCTAAGCAAAATGTTTTTAACTGTCATTCAATTTGCAGGTGACATTTCAGATGAATTTCGATTACAATCTCGACCAGTTGCAAAACCGAGCCGAGGTGAAATTTGAGGCCAAGAGGTACGCTTATATAGTTATAAAAGATTGTGACTATTAATCGAAATGGTCGACCCTGTGATAATGTTGTGTACCTTTTTTTTTTTTTTTAACAACATCTTTACAGTGATGGTAAAGAGGAAAAGCCAGCAGACAACACGGCGGTCATATCCATTCCTGTGCGATATGATGCAGGGATTGTTTTATCGAGGTGATTTCCGCTTTTTCTCACTTTAAAGTGTTTTTATTTTACATTTTTCCTCATTTTAATCGCACCCTAGAATTGCCGGTTGTCGATGGGGAACTCATAATCGCTGTGCTCTCTCGGTCCCAGGCAGGTCAACATCAATTTCTACGTGGCGGATGCCGCCGTTCCCGTGGTAACAACGGTGAAAAGCCTCGATGACATCGGCCCAGAGTTCAACTTCACGGTGAAGGTGCGATTTGGTGAACGCCACGATCGAATCCCTCATTGTGTTTGTTCTAAAGAAATATCAGAACTAAAATCAATTTGAATTTGAAGGTTTCAACAAGTAACTTCCCGGTCAGCCTCCTGTATCTGACCATCGCTCTGCCGGTGACCACGGAGGGAGGGAACCCGCTCCTCTACGTCACCGGCGTGGAGACGCAAAAGGTGGGTTACCAAACACCCAGCCGCTCTTTAAATACATAATAAACACATTCATGAATGAACATCCAATATGCAATGTGGTATCTGTAATTCAAACATGAATTCTGTAGTGGCCATTTGTTCAATAAATCAAAGAAAATAAACATAAATCAAAGAAAATAAGCATAATAAGCATGATTGATTAATCACTGTACACGTTTATGTTTATCTACACTTCACACACTTCATATACTTACACATACATACTTTGCATTTTCGCACTTCCCTATTGTTTGTTTATTTACACTTCACACACTTCATATACACATACATACTTTGCATTTTTGCAATTCTATTGTTTAAGTTTCATTTAATTTCCTAAATTAATACTCTCTGCGCTGTACATATCTTTCATCCCAGCTATTTTTATTTTTATTAGTGTATATATCTTTCATCCCTGTTGTTTTTATATTTTATTTTTGTCTGTAAATTGCTGCTACTCCGACACCAAATTTCCCCTTGGGGATTAATAAAGTATTCATTCATTCATAACTCAAAGGGCCACTGATGCACCGTGGATTCCATTTTTCTGATATTTATTTTAACAAAACAAAACAAGCAAACAAACAAAAGAACAAAGGAACTCCTCATGCTGCCTCTCCTGTGGTGGTAATAAACCATAGGCCTACCCAGGTGCATGCTGGTCCTGTACCCGCCTACTCCTATATATAAACCCCAGGTGCCCACAGCATTACCCAATCAATAAACCAATAAACAATCTAAAGACTAAGTAAACCGAGACAACTACAAATAATTAAACTAAACCAAAAAACTATCTAATACATCAAAAAATCTAACCTAAATAAGCAAACAACTATAATAATTAATCAATACTACTTGTGATTAAAATAACTTCATATCCAATAAATAGCTCCTACACATTCCTACACATATTTAAAGGCAAGTTTAGTAAAAAAAAAAAGAAACCTCTTTGTCTTTAACCGTGTGATTGCCGTGTAGTGTGGTGATGTAATTCCTCCTCCGGCTGCAGGGGGGCGCTGTCAGCTGCGACTCCAGCGGCCTGGTGGATCCTCTGAAGATCGGCGTGAAGAGCCACACGGCGTCCTTCTCCGAGGAGAACCTCCGCGGCTCGGAGACGCTGGTCAGACGCATAAACTAGAGCACTTTTCTCAACACGGAGTTTTATAACGCAGTGAAATACTTTGCTCTGGAGCGATGGTGTATATTATTCTCCCATACCTGTGATTTGAAGCATATTTCAGGTGTTATTTATCTTGTGTTTTATGTGTTGATTATTTTACTTTATTTTAATTAACATTGTATTCATACTTCACCTTTGTGTACCTTATTAATCAGCTCAACTCATATAGTTTAAATTCATATAAATTGTTCTTGTCTTGTTTTTTAAATAACCCAGATGCAGAATACAAGTCTTTATTATTACTGTGGGTTGCACTGAAATGTCCCGTTGTGTACTGATTTCCTTTTGTTGTTGTTGTTGTTGTTGTTGTTTTTTTAACTGACAGGACTGCAAGAGCGCAAAATGCGAGTCCATCAAATGCATCCTCAAGGACACAGAAACTAAGAGCGACTACGTCGTGAAGGTCAAGACGAGGATCTGGAGCGGCACGTTTATCTCGGTAAATATGCTCAATGATTTCTATTTTCTTTCTTTCTTCACGACAGGTTGTTTTGTCCGCTTGTATCGACTAAACGAATCCACGCCGTGGCTTTAACGGCGCTCTCACTTCACAGGCCGCCTATCAGACCATGGAGCTGACCTCCGGCGTCGAGGTCGAGACCCCGGACCCCGACCTGCTCGTCATCGGCCTCAAGCGGCTGCCGGTAAGAGTTCCGTGCTTCGAAGGGAGAGACTACCTGTGAGGGAGCGTCTAGTCCCGTGTGACACCCGGCGTGAGACGGGCCATGACCCCTGACCCCGGTCCTTCCTTCTGTCCAGGTGGTGCTGACCGTCAGCAAACCCGGAGAGAAAGGCGACGTTCCAGTGGGCGTGATCGTCGGCAGCGCGGTCGCCGGACTGCTGCTGCTGGCTCTGGCCGTCGGGCTGCTGTGGAAGGTAGCGATGCTAACGATAGCTAATATATATATGTATATACATATATATATATATATATATAGCGGCTATATATATATATATATATATGTATATACATATATCCTACGGCTGATCAGTGTCCCCGCTGTAGCAAGCTAGTAGCGCTGCTAGCTAGCGCTGCTAGTAGCACTGCTAGTTAGCGCTTCTGCTGCTACCGGCCACTGCTGCTGCTACTGCCCGCTGCTGCTGCTGCTACTGCCCGCGTCCCCTCTGCCCAAGTCGGGTGTCGAGCCTGGTCCCGCTACCTTCGGTGGTTTTCAGGGAGCTAGCGGAAGTTAGCGGGGAAGTAACGGAGCGCTAGCAGGAGCCCCAGCTGGCTACAGCGGGGAGCTGTCGGGGACACTGACCGAAGGCAGTAGCGGCTTATAACCCGAAAAGTACGGTAGTCTAAACTGAATCTTTTTTTGCTTTTCTAGTTCGGGTTTTTCAAAAGAAAGTACCAGCAGCTTCTGTTGGAGGTCGACGACGACGAGCAGAGCCACCCGCATGTAGACGAGGTTCTGTGAGCTGAGCAGAACCTCACCACCTCCTTGTAGACGAGGTTCTGTGAGCTGAGCAGAACCTCACCACCACCTTGTAGACGAGGTTCTGTGAGCTGAGCAGAACCTCACCACCCCTTCTCTCCTCACTGGATCATATCAGCGTGGCACACTGGCAACATGTCGCACGGACTGCGACTCAATCACTGGACGTCGGGCTTTTTTTTTATTAAATGGAGGCTTTTCAATTTGTGGATAACTGGGATTCGAACCTCTGTCCATTTTTATTTTTTATTTTTTTTACAGGGGATTATTATTATTATTAGTCTTTGTTTTTTTAGCACATTGACTGGTTGCTGTTATGCACTGACTTGTCAAGAACTGTCCTCCCAGACGTTTACACTGTAGAGGCATCTCATTCACCCCACAGCCTTTTGCTTTGACAACTTCAGGGCAACATGGTTGAGAAATAACAGTTTTTAATAATGAAAATCAAAAAACATTTTCACACGCTGTCAAACCCGGAGCACAAACTGCTCTGCTGTCTCCTCTGGCTCTCGGGGCGTTTCCTTGAGAGTGAAATCTGTCGCTGTGTTTGTTCTGTAAATACTGTAAGATAAAATGATTATCGTTCATGTTGGGTTTTATATTATGAAAAGATTAGAGCCAATATGTCAATGGAGTAGCCTGTTGTTTTTATTGTTATTGATTGTTTTTTTGTTGTTTTGTTTTTACCACTAGTGGCTCAACTGTCCCCACTGGTCAGGTGTGCACATTTCAGTAGCTTTTGCCTATTCAATTTCAGAAAATCGTTTAAAAACAAAGAAAATGGCTGTTTTGTGCAACTTACAGCCCAGAAACACACGCTGTGTCATGTAAGGCAACACAAAGCAGTTTGAACCAGCAAATATTTGTTGTTTTGTTGTTGTTTTTTTAACTCAAAGCGATCATCAAAGATATTTGTAGATAGAACTTTTCCCCTTAATACGCTGATTGATGACTTGGTAGCAAAGGGACTCAAACCCCTCTGCTCCTGCTGCAGAGGAACGACGTGTCGGGACGCTGCATGGCACCAACAGGTGAAGTCACCCCTCATCATGTGTAGTGGCGGGCCTCCGCCACAAGGTGGCAGCACCATACAGATGACGAGTTGTCTCTCGCTGCTCTGGCGGTGATCACCCCCCATACGGATCAATAATGTAAGACCCATTCTCGGGTTGTGTGTCTCCTCCCAATCTCACTGGAGAACCTTTTAGAGAACCTCACCCTGCAATAAAAACGCTCCTCGGACCACTTCCCCTCCAAAAGAAACACAAGAACAACTCAAGTCCCTCAAACTCGATTAACTTCCGTTAGTTTTTTGGACTGTCGTGTTCTCCCACAGTCCGGCTCGTCCCTCGACTGTGTCGGAATGTGAATGATTGCCTTCACTGTGTGAAACGAGCCAACTGCAGCACCTTATGGTTCACCTCTCCGGGATCTGGCAGGACGGAAATATGCTATTTGTCTCTAATAAGCAGCATATTATTATGTTTTTTTGCCTGCATGGGCTCGATTCCACTCCATAGCTGATGAAACGTGATACAGGTGGGGAAGTGTGTGAGAACACCTTCCCGGGGTTTCCCCCGCAGATGATTGGCAGTTACAGCCAAACAAAGTTGACCCGTGGCTCAAAGGGATGATTGCTCACAAATTGCTGCAATGTTGCAATTCTACCCCCCCCAAAAATGATGTCATAGTAAAAGATTGGATAACTGTTGGCCCTATCAACTGTTTTTTTTTGGCATGACTTTGACTGATCCTTTTTATTAACACATATCCTTTTTTTAAAAGGGGATTTGTCCTTTTTTCTTCTTCTTCATTTATTTCATTTGAAAAACTAAAATGTTGTCACACATGTTCTGAGTTTTGGGCTTTGTAAGCAAACAAAATTATTAAAATGAAGAAAAAAAATGATATCCTCCCCCTCCTCATTAGCATCAACCAATCAGTGCTGCGTCATAATCTGCGAGCGTTTTACTGCGCTAAACGTGCGCCACGCGGTCCTCTCTGATGCGCGTTCATGTGACGTGAGAAGGGCCCGCGGCCAGCGCTTTAAACTCGATACAGCGGAGGCAGAAATGGACTCACATGTCAAGGGAGTGTTTTTTTTGGAAGCTCCGACTCCACAAATCACACACACACACACACACACACACACACACACACACACACCACAGACGCTGCGTCGTTTGCCAAACATAACTCAGCATCAAGTTAACGTTTCTCAGATTTAGTCCAAAAAAAAAGAGGTGAACTTGTGGCTTCTGCGACAGTTTTAACGGGCGTGATGATGAATTACATGAAACTATAAAGCTTTACTCATAAATGTTCATGTTCCCCAACTTGACATTCTATTGTTTTCAATTCTTAACTCACGACAGGGGGGAATAAACAATAACCAAATGTTCACTGTCCTTGGTAAGATTAAGAAATAGCCGAATAAGGAGAGCGAACCTCCTGGAGTGTGGCATTCAGGTGCAGCATGCGCCCTCGGACAGATCGGTTTTGACTGACTGGTGGCGTCAAAACTGTTCAAATCTTCAGACGTTTTCACGAGGATATAATA
>JBAMJR010000324.1:0-10000 GCA_038501785.1 Myoxocephalus aenaeus | reverse complement strand
TGCAGAGGCCAAGTCGTGTGAGGACATCCAGTGCAGCGCGGGCAAGAGGTGCCTGTGGGACGCTCGGATGGGCCGGGGCCGCTGCTCGCTGTGTGACGAGACGTGTCCGGAGAGCCGGACGGACGAGGCGGTGTGCGCCAGCGACAACAGCACGTACCCGAGCGAGTGCGCCATGAAGCAGGCCGCGTGCTCCCTGGGCGCGCTGCTGGAGGTCAAGCACTCGGGATCTTGCAACTGTAAGTAGATCAAGAGATATGAAAGAAAAATGAACACGCGACAACAACAACAAAAACATGCCCTCCTCCCTCTCCGAGCGAAAAGACGATATTCCATGTTGCTTCCCCATCAGAACAAACCTCCTCCTCTCCTGAGAGTGCACCCCCCCCCCCCCCCACACACACACACACACACACCCCTCCCCCCTCCCTGCCTCACCACCAGGCACAGCTTAAGCAAGCAGAAAAAGGACTTGGGAAGAGAAGAATGTGCATGACGTTGTCTCTGTAGCTGGCTTTTGTTCTTGTGTTCTTGTTGTTGTTTTTTTAATTATTTTTTGATTTTACTTCCACTTTTAGTTTTTTTTTCTCCAATTCTGCTGCAAAACAAAACAACAGAGAGGTAAATGAAAGAAAAAAAGAAGAAGCATAAGCTATATATCAGCAGACTCGAGACTAGGAATCTTGTGAAAAGCCAACTCAAATAAGAAAGGAGACTGATTTTGTTTGCAGGGGAACAATCCTGATATTCAAAAGTCAAAGTTATGGTCACGATATTGACCTGAAAGTTAGTTTTGAATCATTAATCATTTAATCAGGTTTATTTTGATGCCAGTGGTCATATCTTTCCAGCTTGTAAATCCCATGGTCGCGTTTGCTAATCTCATGGTAATGGTGTATTTGTGTATTTGTGTTTTTGTATTATTTCTTTTCCCCCCCTTTTTTTGGTTTGCTTCCGGCTGTAATCAATCAATTCAAAAAAATGCAACCGCCTCTTGTGACATTCACCACACTGCCAACACGTTGCCCGTGAGGACAGGCCGCTCTAGAACGCGCTCATATGACGTCATGAGGTGATCGTAACATTGGGGCCGCGTTGGCGACGCAGACCATGGATTTTGGACTTACTTTGGCCAAGTAGTTGCTATGTAGGTGGTGTGTGTGTGTGTGTGTCCTCCACACACACACACACACACACACACACACACACACACACACACACACACACACACACACACACCACTGAGGACCTCGATGTGATGTGCGACGGAATCCAAGGGGACCAGCTTTATGATCACCTCATGATGCTTTGACAGCTCTCCTTCTCATCTCACCAGCTAACTTTTTTTATTGTGCGTGCTGTTTCCAGTGAATGTATTGTGTATCAGAAATGACAAATCCATTTGGATCGATGAGGGACTGCCTGTTTCTTTCTTTTTATTTGATTTTTGTTTTCCCGTACTGTCATTTGCTGTCGCTTTCCTGTGGGTTTCTTTATTTTTTCATCTTCTTCTCCTTCTTTTTTTTTTTTTGTTACGCGTCCGATGTAAATCTCTTCTGTAAAAAGAAAAGAAAATACCTCAGAACTGTGTCGCCGACCTCTGACCTGCTTGCTAAGGCCGGGCTGCGGCACAGAATCCTCCCTCCCTGTATACGTTTGAGCCAGAAGATAACAATCGGAGCAAAAGAGAAACTAGCAAATCCGAGAACACAAGAGCACCTTTTCCCTTTTTTTTCCTTTTGTGTCACGCGTCTGCTTTCAGGGAATCGTGCCCAGAAGAGACCCGAGCCACTGGAGCCCATCCATCGCCCCCCATACCCAACTTTGTGACTCCCTGACCCCCTCCTCCCCTACAAAGCCTCCCCTTGCACCCTTCTTTTCCATCACGTTTTTCTCTTGTTGCAGCCCTGACTTGTTACATCATAGCAATGGAAGTTTCATGATTGAGGATGCCACAGTGTTTGTTGATGCCAAGTCACACAGACCTTTCCTCACACACAGAGAGATGCAGACACACACACACACACACACACACACACACACACACACACACACACACACACACACACACACACACACACACGGGAGGCTGTGTGCCAGTGGCTTCTTTGCTGTGAGCTTTTTTCTTCTTCTTTTTTTGCAAAAAAAAAAAAGAACATTCAGTGATATTCTGCGCTGTCGTGGTCCATATTCATACAACAGCTACCATATATTCTCCCATATAGCCATTACAGAAGACCAGGAGGAGGATGGGGAAGATGAGGATTCAGACTACATGGCCTATGTCCATATATCTTCTATACTGGATGGATAGGCCCCCGTCACTAGGGCAAGGAATCATGTCCATACTGTACATTATGTGTATGCTTATTTATTTTTTAAAGAAAAAGGAAGTATACATATAGTTCAGTCTGCTAGATGTTTATTTATACTTTTTTTTGTTGTTGTTGTGTGTTTTATAATTTATACATTTACAATGTCAGGCTTACTATCTACCATGATATATTGTGTTACCACTCATTTCCCCCATATTTGTTGTTGTCCCTTTTTACTTTCTTTTCTCTCTCTTTTTTTTATTTTTATCATGAAGAAATATATTTGTCCAAAGAGAAGCAGTGTTATTTATTTGTCATGTTACCGTGTAAGTATGAGTCCTCTCTACAAGCTGTACATTGCATTCCCTGAAGCTGTAAAAAATCTGCTTGTTCCTGTCAAATCTCTATCACAGATGTTTATGTCACACATACGTAAATGCATGTTTAGGCTGTGTGTTTATTTATTGGGAATATATCAATCATTTTATGTACAGAAGTGTTTCCGGTTTGTTTACAACTCATGAGAACTTGACCAAAGGGATTATCTCAATGGTTTTGCAAAAAAAAAAAAAAAAAAAAGAAGAAAAAAAAAGAGCATTGTAAAGGTTGCAACACGGCAGTGATGAAATAGAAGAGAGGAAAAAAACAACTAAAAACGAGCCATTTGTATTTCTTTTCTTATTTCTTTGGTTATTTCTCGGTTTTAGCCCTTTAGATTAGTTTCTGAACGGAGACGTTATTCAATAGCGTTTATTTTGTCTGACCACATTAGAGCAGAGGTAAGTTTTGGACAATACTTGATTATTTTGGAAACAATGTGCCATTAACATTTTGTGTGCTGTCTTCTTGCCAATGTGCTCCATATTGCTCTCGCAGAGCTAAAATAGGACTAACGTACTGCAGTACTCTTTCGCTATATCAGACGTCATCACTTTGTTCCTTTTTTGTTTCTTTTCTTTCCAGAATGCATTTTTATTTTCAAAACATCACAAGAGAAATACAAAATTCTGTTATGAATATATAGTTTTGTATTTTTTATGTAAATGTCATATGTACATACAAAGTTTGATGGTATTTGTACAGATATGAAGAGTGAAACAATAAAAGTTTTTTCCTTATACTTTTTCCTGACTGCTGTATTATTCCTTCAGGAATAACATGTCACAAATGCAGATGTGTTTCATTCAACGGGGCCTAAATCACATTTATAGACCTACATGCATATAGGGGGATTTTAAAGTGATTAAATGTTGAATACGGTGAGATAAGATATATTTATCTACCGTGAGATATTGTAGAAATATGTTTTATACTGTGGAATCAATCCTTTTATATCTCTGGGTTTATTAGGCTATTCAATCCAACTTTATTTCACACTCAGGGTCCAGACAAGACGGAACACCAAACAGAATAAAACACAGACAAAAGCACAACTAAAATACACAGACTGCCTTATAAAGAGACAGCTGTACCAATGCCTCCACAGCTGAGGCTGCTAGCGTGAAGTATTACACTTTATGTTTGATAAAACCAAGATGATTTCATTTTCAGAGCCATTAACTCGGCAAATAAATGTATACATATGATTTCTTAAAACAGTTTGGAAAGTATATTAATAAACAAACATTTCACTGGTACCCACACCATCTCGGTCTCTTGTGGGCATGGGGCTTAATCTCATTTTTACATCAATATGATGATGTATTTAATTAATTTGGATGAGCCAAAAACAAACTCTCAATGTTTTCTGAACTGATGCCAGAAACATAAATCTATCATGATATATCACTATTGTTTCAGAAAATTACATTTGCCCTGATAAAGTATGTTAACAATATTGCCATCTTTAATACAGTATGTACCAATACAACCCTGATTAAATACACATAACTGTATATGTTGTAGGCCAGCAGTAGAATGTTCAGTCCAATACAGTCCATAATGGCCCTGATCACTCCATAAACTGAATTTGCATTTTAAAATTCATACACCTTTTACCTTTAAACAGATTCTTACAAAATCAGGTGGAAGAACCCTCATAATAAATGAAACTTATCAAAACCATTTAATCAAGCAATAGCAATATGGTTTATGTATAATAAACCCATGAGACATATTTGCACCACAGTCTGATAGATAAATAACTAAGCAAAAAGTTGAGAATAAAAGTAATGCAATATGCTTCATACAGCAAAGGTTAATTCCTGTGGATGCGCAGAGTTTCTTTCCATTAACACCACCCCCCCTCGTTATTTGTGCTATGAAACAAACGTCAAATGTAAATAGACGGTAGATATGTCTGGACATGTCCCGCTGCATGTAAGGCATCCATGTAAAGTAATCTCGGCTGCTGGCACCAGTCCTCTGTCTCTCAGCCAGCTGTCTTTGCCCGCCCGCTCGCTCGCTCGGTTTGTTCCTCTGCGGTCTCCGTACGTCACTGTTGACAACAATCATGGCGTCCTCAATGTCACTTCTCGGCTTGGGACGTGCATCTGTGCTCAATGCAGCGTATAAATTGGCCCTGAACCCTATCAGGTAATTCCACATGAAGTGCTTATTAACTGTATCTTCCTGCGAGTCATTTTGTTGGAAACATGTCGACCAAAGACGACGCAAGCAGGCCGTGTGTGTATGTGTGTGTGTTGGGGCAGGTCACAGGCTAGGAAGTGACTTAAGCTAGCTGCCGGTGAAGTCGTTAAATAAATCACGTTAAAGGTTTCCGATACTCATTTGGGGCTCTAGATGTGACTTTACACACGTGGCTATGCCCTTGGTCGCGTGTCAAGTCTTTAAGGTGACTCGGCTGTCTCTCGCGTCGAGGCTATCCCGTGTCCTTATAGCACTTGGCTAGCCAGCTAATTAGCTAAAGCTAGGTTTAGCTAGCTGGTCCTGTTAGACATCAGTAAGACCAACAGCAAGTCAACGCTGCTCACTGCGGCACATGTGTGCTGCTGGACTGGACCACGACCAACATACGGGGACTTTCCTCTGTAGCAGACATCACCGGGAAGGTCACACTGTCTGACTTGCTAAGTCACAGCTAACCTAGCGTTAGCTCCAACCTGACAGCTAGCCTCAAGCTAAGACGTCAGTCTACGGTTTTTTAGTTTCAAACATTGTGGGTTACAGTTGGGCTTTATAAGATATTACCTTGGCTGGACATATTCTGTTCTTATTTCATGCAGGGTAAGAAAAGTGCACTTATTTTGTGAACTAAACACTCTTGCACACATGGCTAAGTAATGCTCCAGCAAGGTGTAATATCTGTAATGTTACACAAATGCAGCTCTAAAACATCCCCCCACAGTAATCAGGGGGAAAAAAATCTCTAATCTTTTTTGGTCAAAGTCAGCTTTATTGTCAATTCCTCAACATGTGCCAAACATACAGAGGAGTTGGACTGTCCAACATATAAAGTGCATACAAATAATAAAGATGCTCAATAGAGGTATTTGTCATAGTACATACATGTACTCTCTGCATTTGACCCATGCTCATAGTACATACTTTTGCATGTATTCTCTGCATTTGACCCATCCTTAGTAATACTAAGCTCCCCTAGTGAAGGACCCGGGGAGCAATTTAGGGTTCAGTCTTCAGTGTCTTGCTCATGGACACTTTGAGATGTAAGCTATGGGAAGACTGGGGATTGAACCTACCTTGTGGTTGCGAGGCCGACCACTCATCCCCATGAGCTACAGCCGCCCATCTACACTTGCTCTTAAACTTTTAGGTAAAAAATAGCAATGTGCACTATATGTGTGGTTGTCCCGGCATCGAGAGATATATCCGATAACTTTTGATGCACTGATTCAATACTATCTGACTTTGAGAAACTTAATTATATTAGCCACAATATTATATTTGATTGAGGTACTGACTGAAGAACATTACAATATATTATTTTGGTCAGCGTCTCTCGGCTTTAAGCGTCAAGACATGCAGACATCAGCTGGTGTCGGCCAACACACACCTTCATGGATTAAGAGCCTGCCACTGTTTAATGATGAGGTAGAGAGGTCCCCTCAATAGTGACCATTAGGACAGGGCCGGTTCTCATACTTACTTTACTAAGGTGTGTGTTGCAGTTTTTGTTTTTAGCCTTACAGAGTTGAACCAATGTGAGAGACTCTTTTGCCTCCTCAGCTTTAATATTTAGACATTGGCAACGCTGTGCGATGAGGTCACTAGATTTCAGATGACAGGTTTGATTGCATTGCTTAACGGAAAGATGCATGAATAAAAAAATTGATTTCATGGTCTGAATGTGCGCCCAAAAATATACCGATGTTAAGAAATTTATATTTGATATGGACAGTTTGTTGGCTAATATCGTTGGCTTTAAAGACTCTTTAGGCGAAGTAAGGGAAAAGGAAGATCAATAGTTGAGCAAATAGTTTGACAAACTGTTGCACATGGTCCCGTTGGAGAGTAATAAAACAAATAACAATTTTCATTGATGATTAAATAAATCAATTCTTCTTTTGTTTAACAGTTGCTTTATCAAATATATAAAGAGCCTTGTAAAATGATGCATTTTATATGATCAGCAGTCAATATCTCTATAAACATTTCATTCTTAATACCATAACATGTAAGTTGTAGATAACCACCTCATTTAAAAATGTCAACCAACAAACCTTTTGGCATTTGGTAAAACTAATTAGCAGTCATCAGAAGAGGAATCGAGTCAATTTCCATCTATTCATTAATCGGTTGATGAACAAATAGTTTCAGGACAGAAACTATTGGTCATTTTGCGTTTATCTATTAAACATTTTTTCTGGAAGTGAGCGCACAAAACCAGGATTCATTCAAGCGATGACTTGAGGGAACAGAAGATACAAGCTAAAAAAATAAATTGCATCTATGTAGAATTTTCACCACCAGAAACCAAGTTGGTCACAAATGGTGTCCTTGATTTGTTTCTTTATATTTAAATTAAATTAATTGCGACTATGAGGGTTAATATCTGGAATGTGCTTCTCTTGGAGCGGCCCTTCACTCGCTGAGCCTCGATGGCACGGTGCTGTTTTGTGACGGGACTTCGGCTGCACATTCACAAAGAGCCACACAGTCCTCGCCTGACAGTCGACCACGGCCAGCATTAAGCACGTCCTGTCATTAGGATGAGAGCGGGAGTCTGCCAGAGATCCACCAGACAGAACTAATAGGTGGCGGGGGGATTCCCTCCTGGTCTCTTATGTTCGCCGTATCCTCGCCGCGGCCTCCAAGATGGTCGGGGGAATGGGCGGAGAGCAGAGCGCAATTTGTTTGTGCAATTTACTTCTTTGTTTCTTGTCCGCCGTTGGCAGGTTGAGCTTGGCGTGTAACGTCTATCTAATGGTTTTCAGGTCTGCAAGCACATCAACATCAAGGCTGGCAGGGAAACCAGGACAAGACACGCAACTTATTACCGTTGATGAGAAGTTGGTGAGTATCCCTGTGAGGTCAACGTGACACACAGATTGACGTTTGTCTGATTTGCTGTCTTCCAATTACCCTCCTGGAAGAATAGTTACAAGAGCAACTCCCTTAATTCCATTGCCAAAACGAGCTTGTATTGGACAGTAGGCTTTTGTGACAATATGAGGGTAAAAGTTATTACAGGTAGTTCTGTGTGCGCTCCCACTAATCCTCTGTCGGCACTCGTATCAACCTTTGATGAAGAGTTATTGAAGAAGTTGCTCTAGCTACTGAATGGTCATTTTATACGCAATGGAATTGAGGTGAAATGATTTATTATGATAATGTTTGATCCCATTGAAATTCCGATCTGCTTTTTTGTTCAGGGTAAATTCAAAGAAAAGAACATCATTTGGGGTATGGGCCAAAATACAAGTTTTAATGAATCCGTGCCCATTTGATAGTTTTCTCATGTCTATGAGGTCACACAAGCTAAGCTATTCAAAACACATCTCAGTATATTGCAACATGTTGTAACCACAGCTTTAAAAAAACAAACAAAGTACATCTCTTGATTCTATTCTTTTGGAGCAACAGCAATACTATTTTGAGGTTGAGGTCACTTTAAACATTTCCAGCTCACAGTGTGACAAGATATTGTAAATTATGTTTATTCTCAAAAGCACAGAGTACACAGTCATACATTGCACATGTCATTTTTCATTTTCATTGTCATTTTTGTGTCTAGTTCAGTTGGTGATTTTTGTCCAGAAGTATTTGCGCTCCTCATCTTAAGCGTTATAGCTATTCTTCTGTACTGTTTATACTCCTCAAAGATGAAAATATGATCACGAGAACAGCCATCTCCACGTTGTTGGACTCACTATTCGAAAATTGGTCGAGCAGAACCAGAAATGTTGTCTTTTTCCACCCTGCGTTCCTCTTCCTTGTAAAAAAAATCGGATGCCTACATTACCCACAATGCAACAACACGTTTGACAGTTTAGACAGAGATATTAGCCAAATGTTTAATGGTGGAAACCAGTTCACTACTTGTCCTACTTTCGATGGATAGAAATTAATCAGCCACGATTTTGATAACCAACTCTTCCAACATTCTCTGGTTCCTGCTCTTCCGTTTAGATGATGTCCAAATATTTGAATACTTGTTCTACTAAACTAAACTGATCCACCAAACAATCAGCAGATTTATGGATAACGACCCCACTGGTTAAACGAAGACATGGCGGCCCCTAAACCTTATGTGTGTATACATGGCCAAGAAATCGTCTTCCTCCTTGAAAATACTGCTGTTAAAAAAAAAAAAGAGTTTCGCTAATCCCCTTCGTACATGTTTTTTCTGGAAGTAACGGGAGAAAGCCGACTGTGACCCAATAACAGAAAAGGGAAACGTTGCAGATTTCCCAGCAGCTGCGTATCGGTGCATTGTGGGTCGCGTGTGCAGATGAGGGGGGCGAGCTCTCCCCGATCGTTTGCCGGTGACTGACGATAAAATCCCAGTTTAAGCTAACGCATTAGCTTATTTTGGTCCGTTTTCCCGCCGGCCGCCGGAGACGACGTCGGCGTCGTTCCGCGAGTCTAAACCTTGTCGACGGGCCGCGGCTCGGACCCCGAAGAGCTGGAAGAGCGGGGTTTCAATTTAAAATGTGTAATCAAAGTCGGCTCACGGGTCAACGGGTGGCGATGAATTCAGATTACCCTTTTTTTTTTCCTTCTTCTTCTTCTTCTTCCGTGAATGATGTGGTACAAGCTGTGGATAGCTTTATATTTCATCAGACGGGGTCCTCGGGGCCTCTTTTCATTAAGCGATAAAGCGCAGCCTGAACATCGGTTAGCATGCATTTGAAGTGGCCAAGGTTACCGACCCTTTCAAAAACAAGGAATGATCTTTTTTGAAGTGAACGCCTCGTCATTAAAAAGAACGAAGGAGATAGCGGAGGAAAAGAGGGTGTTTGGGGAGAATGTGGGAGTCTGTTGTGACTTGCTTTGGGGGGCGGAGGGTTTTTTTTTCTGTGTGTGGGCAGCGTCAGTACGCTTTTGTTCCAGACCAAAGCTGACCATACTGCAGACAAACCTTTGGCTGAGCGGAGTGTCTGTCCTCTGTCCTCTCAGTAGGGGCCACTGAGAGGAACAGCAGAGGAGAGAGAGAGAGAGAGAGAAATGAGGAGGGGGGTTGAAAGAAAAGAAGCTTGCATGGAAAAAAAAAGAAGTTTGTGAGACACCCTGAGACCCGCGAAAAAAAAGAAAAGACAGTGGCACTT
>JBAMJR010000323.1:2145000-2156245 GCA_038501785.1 Myoxocephalus aenaeus | reverse complement strand
TAAAGCGCTATACAAATAAAATGTATTATTATTATTATTATTATTATTATTATTTTATTATGATATGATTAATATGATTATTGCATTTCATTTACATTTATTTAATTTAATTATTATTATTGTTGTTGTTTTGTTTCATAATATCGTCCCAAAATAAAAGATTAAATGGACCATTCTTGTCCCTGCATTTCGTAACTATTTCAAGAACGGCCATGAGACAAAACAGAACCCAGACTGTTAAATATCAGAAGTCTGAGCTTCCTCGAATGTATCAGTGGGACGACCTTTCTTAACGACCCCTCCTTGAAACAACATAATAAAGACGAGTAAAGTCTTTTTTCATAGACATGGACTGAGTAGATTAAAGCAAAAACATCCAAAACCAGCAGTGTGTACCTTTAAACCAGGTGTGCTGCAGTGACTTCCTGTCTGTCTGTCTCCTGCTTCACCTCTTTCACTTCCTGTCCAGTAATACCCCCGTCCGACCCCCCCTCACATCTCCACGTCTAATTCCTCACCTACGGTGACACTCATTGGTTGAAAGCTTGATTGACGGGCTGACAGGAAGCGGGTGTCGCTGTCGTCTTTAATTTCCACGCCGGCACCTTACATCTGTTTGTGGGCGGCGGCTAGCGGCGGCAGGTGAGGGACTCAAACGCTCCGATGGCATCGAACAGGACAGCTTTGCTTTTTTTTTTCTCTCTCTCTCTTTGTCGCACAAACGGCTGCTGTTCACTCATGTTTATTTAAATTCATAATGCTTCTATTCATCGTGTCGTCTGTAAAATGTGACCGGAGGGGTTTCAGGTTATTTGCTGCGTGATTTGATTTAATCAACACAACCGACACGTTTTGGATTCAAGCTGCCGACAGCTGTTTTATAGCTCTTGTTTTTAGCAAATATTTTCACGATTCAAATATGTTTGTTAGGGACTAAATCCACGAGGAGAGACAGTGAACAATAAGCAAAAAAGGTTGAGACAGAAAGTATTTATAGTATCTGAAATAATTCAGATACATTGGGAGACATAAAACACCGGTAGTGCTCTTTGTACGTCATGTTTCCTTCAGTTTCACGTTATTTTAATAAATCCTTTATCATGTTCTATCTCTTTTACCTGCAGTTTTACAAATATGATTATAGATGTGAAGCTTAATCGAAATATCTTTTGAGTGAACATGTGCAGCGCTGTGTGCATGTTGTGTGTGTGTGTGATCCATCACCTCTGTGTCATGAGTGAGTAATGCTGTAATGTGTGTGTGTGTGTGTGGTGTGTGTGTGTGTGTGTGTGTGTGTGTGTGTGTGTGTGTGTGTGTGTGTGTGTGTGTGTGTGTGTGTGTGTGTGTGTGGATGTGTGTGTGTGTGTTACGGATGAGAGTCCCTGAACAACAGTGGAGATACTTACCATAAACCATCTATTAAAGCAGGGCGGGGCCCGTCAGCTGCCATCACTCTGACTCGGTGTGTGTGTGTGTGGGGGGGGGGGGCACTCGACACCTTTAGAGGCATCCACCAAAACAACCCGGTGGCACGTGATTTGGAAATATATCAAACGATATCGCCAAAATGGTTGGGCGACACAAACATAACGCGACTCGATACAGTATCACTTTTAATTAAAAGTATCACTTTAATTAAAAGTATCACTTTATAAGTATCACTTAAAGGGTAACATTGTTACTTGTGTCGACACGTTTAAAAGCTCTTTTCTTGACACCTGGAACTGCAAACAATGTTAATTATGAATTATTAAACCAGGAAGGTTTTATGTGTTTATGTTAAGTGTCATTTTAAAGTAAATAAAAGTCATTTCTGCTGTCGTTGAGCCAGTGAGGCAGGGCCAAAAGTTGCGGTTAACGTCTCTTGACAGTATATTTCGATGCTAAGACTGTTTTTTACTCTCGCGCGTCGCCTTTAATGTCCGAAACACTTCGTCATTGTTTATAAACCGTCTCCCCGTCAGTCAGCTGTCCGTCTCCGGATCTTATCTCATCTTTTATTCATCGGCCCGTCGCCACGCCACACGTCATTCCCTCTGTCCTCGTTCTCTCGCTCCTCCTCTCTCGCTGCAGATCGACAGGTCGTCCTCAGCAAGCTGTGCGTTTGATTCTCACGCACAGCGACGCCCGAAACAACAAACAGGCTATGTGTGTTTTTAACAGGTGTTAGATGCCAGGTGCTCAGCCAGCCCATTATAAACACAGACAAAGGAGGAATCACACACACTTTCTTCCTCTTTGTCTCTTTTCCTCCGCAGGTTCACTCTCTGACTTTACTTTGAAACACTCGCTTCATCAATCTCTCTCTGATTTTTCTCACTGTTTGGACAACACAGATGACTTTATTACTCCCGCTCTGTGTAATTAGTGTCCGTCTGTCCGCCGCCTCTTCATCTTCAAATGCCACATGGTGGGCTTTTTGTTAAACACCAAATATCAATCTGCTCTTTTAAGTTCCAAAAAACAAAACACTTTCACTTCATCAGCAACAACTAAACTTCCGTCTACTTCCTGACCTGCTCAACTTATTAAAGGAGCAGTCCGCTGATTTGTTGAAGGTTTATCATTTCAAGACGATGTCTCCTTCTCTAAAGAGTCAGATGAGAACGGGAAGCGTTTAGCCCAGCTTAGCACAAAGTCTGAAAGCACAGGGAAACTGCTAGCCTTGCACACATTTCTTTACCCTGTTGGATACCATTTTTTTCCTCCTCGATCCTCCAGCTAGAGGGCTGTCACAATACCCACAATGCATCTCAAGGAGCGAGGAGGCTTGCAAGGGGAGCTCTGAGCGGGATATACTGTCGTGTCCTTTGTGGTCGTCTTTTCACGGCACCCGTGAACCAACGCCTAATGAAGATAACGGCGAGAGCCCGTCAGAGACACGGCGGCCATGTTGCTTTTTTTTTTCTCTGCACAGATCTTTGTGAATGAGTAACAAAGTTCTCACACACACACACACACACACACACACACACACACACACACACACACACACACACACACACACACACACACACACACACACACACACACACACACAAACAGAACAGCTGATACCTGACAGGAGAGCACACATGGAGCTTTACATCCTCCTCTCTCTCTCTCTCTCTCTCTCTCTCTCTCTCTCTCTCTCCATTAGGCGTTATCAACCTCTCTTGGCCTAATCTCTCTGAAATTAGTGTCTGGTCTCCAGCACCTAAGTGACTGGCTGGCATTCATTAGCGCTGCATTTTAGCCAAATCAATCATGCCGCGCCCCGTCCGCCACGCTTTCTTAAAATGTCATCCTCAAACTTCTCACAATCAATTAAGCGGGAGATTAATGAGGCCAATTTGCCGCTGAAAACACACACACACACACACACACACACACACACACACACACACACACACACACACACACACACACACACATTATTTCCTGGAGGAAGTGTGTTTATCCTGAGAACTACAATAAAAACTGCATTTCAAATCAACACAGAGAGAAGGAACTTCCTGTTTGATGCCACTATTAAAGAAATACTTGGCAGACGTAATACTTGATATTATACATCTCCAGTATGTGTAAAACTCATAGTATTGTCTTGATACTTTGCTCAGATATTTAGTTAATTCTTCACCGTGAGGAGAGGAGCCGTATTAAGCTTTGACCTTTTCCATCATTAATCTAATAATCTCTTCTGACATTGATTCATCGCTTGATGTCTGCGTGAGCACTTCAGTTTATTTTAGAGAACTTTAAAAACTAACAGAAAGACGGGAGGATAAAAAAGAAAAAGACAAGGTGTGTCATTTATCACTTTGTATGGTATCGAGTGTGAAGTTATGCAAACTAAACGTTATCAGTCGTTTATCGGCAGTAGTAAAGGTGGAAGTCTTCGGGAGCGTGTATGTATTCAGTTATTGATCAATATAAATACCACAGACTGGAGAGTAGTCGTGATGTCACTCGTTGATTCGGGATGTTTTGAAGACTTAAGTTTGTCAATTTGGCCCAAAACCTTTTGCAACCAGTGAACAGGAAGTGACCATATTTGGACTGAGGAGGAGTGATGTAGAGACCTGCTAGAGACCTGTCAATAATCTTGAAGCCCCGCCCTAAAGCGTCCCTTGCTTTATGGTCTGTTTGACTCTAAATGACCATCATTTTACTAAATGAACATCATGCTGTATTGAAGAAGACTTGAAACTAGAGATTGAGACATAAACTCATGTTTACAATGTTTACTGAGGGAATAAATCAAGAGAGAAGTAGAGTCATTTATATAGACTTCTATACAACCAGAGGAGTCGCCCCCTGGTAGTCAGGAGAGAAAATGCAGCTTTAACACATGACGCTTATACTTCTATACGACCAGAGGAGTCTCCTCTTGGTGTTCAGGAGAGAGAATGCAGCTTTAATACAAGAAACATAGACTTCTATACAACCAGAGGAGTCTCCTCCTGGTGGTCCGTAGAGAGAATGCAGCTTCGAGGCACAATTTTTCAGATCCTGGTCGTTGACGCCTGGTAGATACGGTTATTAATAAAATACCCACGTTTATAACTGCAGTGACACATGTAATACAATAAAAGGGAATCTGTTTTGCGACGGGGCCTCCGACCAATAAAAAATGGTTAAAGAGAACCCGCTATTGACGTGTTCCTTTTGTGTTTGGTCAGTTCTGAATACTGCAGGGAGGAACAGTGCAAACAGAATGTAGTTATTGGAAAAAAAAATATCTTGAAAGAGGAGCTCAATTGAAGGTAAATTTCGAAACACACACACACACACACACACACACACACACACACACACACACACACACACACACACACACACACACACACACACACACACACACACACACACCTCTTCCAGGTGAGGGGAGTCCCACATTGTTTGTGTCACTTCCAATCTCACAGCTGCCTCAATCTGCCTCGGGATGTGCCTCACATGGTTGTCATAGCGACTCTCCAGGGATTATAACAAGGTATTATGGGATGTCTAGTGTCTGGAGCTGCAGGATCAGGACACGGTGTTAACACACACACACACACACACACACACACACACACACACACACACACACACACACACACACACACACTGATTCTCGATGCTCAGCGCAGCGTGTTAACACCCACACACGACAACGTGATGTGCAGAGCGGCGGAAGAGGAGAGCCGGTTGTCACGGCGACACGCTCGCTCTCTCTCTCTCCACTGCGGCGGTGTGCAGGATTAAAGCGAGACGGATAAAGAACAAACGCAACCACGAGGGCTCGTGGTAGATGTGGTTTGCACGCTGCACTAATGCTCAGCATCCTTCTCCTCCGTCTCTTTGTTCTGCTGACACTTACAGAGGGGTTCGCTTTGGGGAACAGCGACCTCTAGCGGCCAGCCAATCAGAGCGTTCAAGCAGCTCACACTAGGTTTAGATTTATCTCACCGGGTATTTGTTCAGATGCCCTAACTACCGCTGCAGGTATTCCTGTCTGAGAGCCTAAACCCAACTGTTGCTTTTGTCGCCTAAACCTAACCGTTGGTTTTGTTGCATAAACATAACTGTTGGGTTTTGTCGCATAAACCCAACTGTTGGTTTTGTTGCATAATCCTAATTGTTGGTTTTGTCGCCTAAACCCAACCGTTGGTTTTGTCGCTTAAACCTAACTTCTGGTTTTGTTGCATAAACACAACTGTTAGTTTTGTCATAAACCTAACTCAGCCTTGTGTACTAATCTTCTAGAACGAACAGCCAAAAACAGAAGAGCTTTGGACTCCACGTCAGGTTTTCCGCCGTAGATAACAAACTCAATATTTCCACCCTGTGATCCTGCTTTAATTAAATTCACTTGCATTTGTACTATCACAAATTTACCTCAGTGTGCTTTACAATCTCTACAACATATGACATCACCTGATATCGGACCCTCAGATTAGAACAATAAAAACTCCCCATAAACCCCTTAATATCGGGGAAAGAAACCCTGTAACGATGTCACCGTGTTTCACACAGTTTGTTTTGACTTCTTCATATCTGTGAGCAACTTCTCTGTCGGGAACCTTCAATACGATAAAGGGATAAAACATCTATAAAGGGATTAGAAGAGTGTGGATTTTTACAAAGTGAAGGCTCACTGAGTTCAACCAGATTATAATACTACAAATAATAATAATCATAATCAGGTGTAACTGAAACATGTAAACACACACAAATTCTAGGTTTAATAACGAAGAAGAGGTTCACAAAATCATCTCACACGTATATGCACACTTACACATTGTGCATATAGTTTAACACACACACACACACACACACACACAGATTAGCAGCCTCTATCAGCTGTGCTATCGCGTCAGCCTGGTTGTGATGTTAAAAGCTCAGCCTTTGGGCTGTATGTTAAACAGATAAGGAGTGGAGCATGTTAGGGATTAAAATTACAAGACACACACACACACATTTCTCTCTCTCACACACACACACACACACACACACACACACACACACACACACACACACACACACCCGAGGGAGCAGCGATAACCCTGTCATTATCATACTTTCATAATTCCATTTAATAATTCAGTTTAGCCGCGGCTGCAGCTGGATGTTGAGGAATAATTGAAGTCGTTTGCGGGGAAAAAATAAAATAAAATCTAAGGCTGAATTATGAGAAAAATCGTTTCACTAATAATGTAAAAGGTACATTATGAGGAATAATTTATCTTCAGAAGAGCTCAGAGGCAAATCAGAAGATATAATTCAGTTAATAAAATAGTGTAAAATATAAATCCAAAAGCCAATAAATGAAAACATTGACAGACACATTTGCTGTCTTCATGAAATGAACACTAGAAAGAAGTCATGTTATGTCCTTTAATCAAACTGTTTCTGTACGGTGGCCATTTTAGGACAATCTAAATACCAGTGTGCACACATACAGTAGAATCGATGATTACGGTGGAGATATTAACGTGATTATTGTTTATTTCACGTAATAAAATACCTGTGAGCCCAAAATAGTTTTGCATGATCTTCACATCTATTTTATAGATCTTATGTTTTTTTTTATTTTTTTATTCCTGTAATGTTAATAGAAACCAAGTAAAAACAATGTGGAAATGTAAATGTCTGCGGCGTATTGTCCACAATATGAAGATGTGTGATTGTGTATGTGTATGTGTGTGTGTGTAAAGTGTATTGATTATGCATCATGGTGAGTGATGCAATGGTACAAAAACAACTGGAAATTATTCATCACAAAGCAAAGGCACTGAAAGTTTTAGTACATCAACAATTTGTTTGCGTGTGTTGGTGTGTGTGTGAACACTGTGCATGTGTCTCTGAGAGCGCGTTCACACAGCTGTATTACAGTACACCGCATACTGTGTGTTTATCCACTTGCGTGTCCAACTGTGTGTCCAGAGATGTGTTCAGAGTCAAAACTTTGAACCCTGAACAGTTCCTACCTGTAAAATGTGGCTGCCCAGGTGAGGCTCGAAGATCTCCGAGGCAACGGCGCTGGGACTCCTCCTTCGCTGGGAACCGATAGCTAAACACATACACACACACACACACACACACACGCACACACACACACACACACACACACACACACACACACACACACACACACACATGCATACACACACACAAGGAGAGAGAAAGCACAGGACAGGACAGAAGGAGACCAGTGAGACTCAGACACATTGATACGAGCAAAGCTACACACACACACACGTATACACACACACACGCATACACACACACACACACACACACACACACACACACACACACGCACACGCACACACTAACGTTTATACAGCCTAGCGTGACAAACACACATTGCACAGGACAAGAGGAACTGGTGAATTCAGGTGTGCAGAACATTCTTGAGCAGGGCAAAGAGTTAGCATCGTTAGCATAATTAGCATCGTTAGCTCTCCTCACCAACAGAAACCATTAGCTTCACGCTAACTGGTGATGCTAACAAGTTTAATTTAATGAAGTTCAGCAGCAAAAACTTTTTCCCTAAATGATGAGGATTTCTACACAAAAGACATTTTTGACAGATGCAGATTTGTTCTAGTGAAGCTTCAACATTATGGACGTATTGTGACGTGAACATTTTGACATTTTACAGTATTTATTGTTGCATCAAGGCTGCACAAAGAAGATTGATGTTAGGAGGAAGGTCATGCTGTAACGATGACTTCTCTGGTGTTTAGAATACGGACTGATTATAACCCGTTATTGAGGTTATGAAGCCTTGAGTTCAGCAATTCTGGCGTCACCGTCTTGGATTACGGCTGTCGTCATGTTGTTTTCTTTGCGATCAGTGAACAGGAAGTGACCATATTGTTCTATTTGAATATTTGAGAGATTGAGACCATAAACTCGTGTTTACAGTGTTTACTGAGGGAATAAATCAAGAGAGAAGTAGAGTAATTTATATAGACTTCTATACAACCAGAGGCGTCTCCCCCTGGTGGTCAGGAGAGATAATGCCGCTTTAACACAGAACCGGAGGTTGCCGCCTGGTTCAGACCCTCCAAATGTTTCTAAAACCAAACAACCAATGGCAGAGAGACTTGAGATAAGTCTCCGCCCCTGAGAGGAGAGTTGAAGGCCAGGATACCAAACAGGGCGTCTCGCTCATTTATTCTCTCATTTTTTTTTATTTCCCCACTATCCCTTTTTATTATTCTCATCTTTCTCTCTAGAGAGAGAGAGAGAGAGAGAGAGAGAGAGAGAGAGGAGGATATGAGTAAAATCTGCCCTCAGGTTAAACTGTCTCTCTCTCGTTCTCTCGTTCCCAAAAGAAGACAAACCAAGAAAGTGTGAGAGACATACACAAAGATTATTTACATTTTTAAAATCCTCCCTTTTTCCTACAGTATTCAGTCTCAAACTGTCCCATCGACGTCGTAAACAGTTATATCAACATCACACGTGAACTTATTGAGCCGTCGCTGGACACCTGAACACCTGAACTCATGAACACCTGAACACATGAACACATGAACACCTGAACACCTGAGTCAGTTCACTCTGAAGCTTCAGGACCACCGGCCAATCAAATGGCTCCTGTATGTCGCCGGTATGGAGGACCGGAAATGACTTAATTATAAATAAATAAATGCAGGAATAAATACAGGAATAAATAAATAAATGCTTAAATAAATGTATAAATAAATAAATAAATACAGGAATAAATAAATACATGTTTAAATAAATGTATAAATAAATACAGGAATAAATAAATAAATGCTTAAATAAATGTATAAATAAATAAATACAGGAATATATAAATATAAGTTATACCTAAACAGGACATCATTAAATAAATCTATTTCTATATTTCTGTATTTCTTCATTTATTTATTTCTGTATTTCTGTGTCCTTGTATGCAAATGAGCTGGGACGGTCCGAACCTCATTGTTCAACAGGATTGGTCAAGTAGGGGAGCCAGACAGAAGCAACCGATCCCTAAGCACATGGCCCCTGTATATGAAGTCAAAAAGCTGTCTAGGCTAGGGTGACCATATCCATAACACCAAAAAGGAGGACACTATGCGGTATTTTGTGAGGCTGTGAATAATTGCATAGGAGGGGTGCAGTTTGATTTTATTAAGTGTGAAGAGAGATGTGAGCCCTTTTTACTGTAATTGATCTCCTTGGAGCATACCCTGCTTTATCAACTAATTAATATGTATTTTAATTTTTTTATATGTATATGTAATATATATCTCATATATATATATATATATATATATTAGTGCTGTCATATTAGCGCGTTATTAACGGCGTTAACGCAAACCAATTTTAACGCCGTCAATTTTATTAACGGCGTTAACGCATTTTAATTTTTCAATTTTTTTTTTTCCGCGAGCACCACGCCGGATGTAGCTCAACCGGAAGCAAAACAATAGGCACGCCGTTTGGGCTTGGAAGCTAGGCTAACGTTACGGTTTGAAATGAATGAATGGTGAGCGCGATACGGCAAAATGAATGATATTCAGTGAACTGCGAACAGGTGCGCGTGCCAGAAGGGAGCGCGAGTGAACACATTGAACACAGCAGGAGAGAACGCAACGTTAGCCAGCTAGCTAAAGCTCCGGTGGTAAATTGTTGGCTTACGCCGTGTTCACACCGGACGCGTCGCTTCCGGTGTGAACACGGCGTAACGCTACCGTTTTTGAGGAGGTAGATTTTGAGGTGAGGGGACTGACAAGGCAGAAGGTAAAGTGGTCCACCGTTCTATCAATAAGCAGACCTGCCAACCTGTACGCAATTTGCGTAGCGGATACGCATTTTGACGTCAAAGTACGCTAGTAAAAATTGACCAGCACACATTATATGCAATGCAATATAATGCATGACGAGTATTTAATGACTTATCAATATATAGGTTATATATCAAGGTTGGCAGGTCTGAATAAGGCTAAACTAGAAGTTAACACTAATACAAACATTATTTTTGCAGAATGAGTGTGTTAGGGGAGAAGGATGCAGCCATTGTTAAACAGCTGGATTGAAATGCAGTTGGAACTGGTCGTGGCTAAAACTGGAAGGCAAGGTCTCAATAAAAGGGCAAGAGGTGTCCTTTCATCTAGGAGATGTATTCTCCAAAATCAACAGGCAGGGATTCGCCAGATGCATTCTCTGCATCAAATATATAAATGATGCTAACAAAGGCAGCCATGCTCTCCCTTACCACATTGTGCCTCATATACTGTAAATGTTAGACCCAGTGACAGGCTGGCATGAAATGGCTTGCATAATACTTAGTAAGGAGGCCATAATAATTTTTGACTCATGGCTGAAGTTAAGTTTCTCCAGCTCTCCCCAGGTTGGCAAAAAAAGCATCTCAAAATGCATCAGATTGATGCTTTAAAATATGGAATATTTACATTTTTCTTACGGGGGAGCAAGCCCCCGGACCCTCCTAGAGGGGTAATATCCTTCTCACGTTTTTCACCCCTGACCCGTTTTCATGCCTGGTGCACTCTATAATTTTATTTTGTAAACCCTTGTTTATCTGAAATGTGCAGTAATTTTATTTTGTACCGCCCTGTTTGGCAGTTGTTTTTCAATAAAATAAAGCAAGCCAATCCACTTTTTCATGTTGATAAAAGCATTAAAATGCAACAAAAAAAATTGCGATTAATTGCGATTAATCAGGAACTCAACTCGTCGGCGTATCTTTTTAAGTCGGCTGATTCTTGAATAACCGATCACAAATTTGATACTTAAACAA
>JBAMJR010000323.1:2107500-2140000 GCA_038501785.1 Myoxocephalus aenaeus | reverse complement strand
AGTGCTGCACCAAAAAGGCAACCCTGTCTCCTAAAAATTACGTTCCCCCAGAAGTAATACGCATTCTCAATTATGTTTGATCAGAAACTTATCTCCTCCCTGATTATGTTTACAAATACGTTGATTCACGTAAACATTGATTATCACGTATTCGTGTTTTATTGTTTTTGTTTGACATATTACAAATACGCTTATAACCGTGTTGTTTTCTTGCTTTCCCGCTGAATTTAAGCATATTTTAATGGAAAAGAAAAAGGATTCCCTCAGTAGCGGCAAGCGAAGGGGGGCGGTGAGGCCGGTCGCACCGGGAGCCGGTCTGAAGACCGCTTGCCCGCTGTTGTGAGGCCGGTAACGGTCTTTTCTGAGTCGGGTTGTTTGGGAATGCAGCCAAGTGTGTGATAAACTCCATCTTGCAATCAACTCAGCAGACACTCGGAAAAAACATTCAAACGGCCGGAAGAGCCACAGGACACAACATCCGCTTTTCAAAATACTGACTGATATGGATGTGTTCAGAACATTTCTGACCACATCCACACATCTTAACTGTACTGGTCATACAGAAATGTTGTAATATGTCAAACACAAACGTACTGGTACAGTTAAGATGTTTGGATGTGGTCAGAAATGTTCTGAAGACATCCATATCAGTCAGTATTTCGAAAAGTGGATGTTGTGTCCTGTTGCTCTTCCGGCCGCTTGAATGTTTTTTTACGTCAGATTCTGCTGCAACTGATTTGACCACAGAGCTCCGAGTGTCTGCTGAGTTGATTGCTAGATGGAGTTTATCACACGCTTTGGATTCTGCATTCCCAAACAACCCGACTCGGAGAAGCCCAGACCCCGGTGCGACCGGGGGCCGTTACCGGCCTCACCCCGCCCCTCTTCACTTGCCGCTACTGAGGGAATCCTCAGTAGCGAGAGGAAATGGAAGTAACAGAAGGGAAAGGAAGGGACAAGGAGGGAAGGGAAAGGATTGGAAAAGAATAGTATAAGCTTTGGAAAAAAATAATATTTAAAATATAGCTTTGCAGATGTTTCAAGAGGATGGAAAATGCATTCAACAGATTTGTAAAACCTTAAAGGAGAAAATGCCAAACAATCGGCGGAGCATCTTTAAGGAAACTTTTAAGGAAACCTCTTCCAGCATCACGTTGTCAAATTAATAACACAAAAACAAATGTGATCGTATGTAACGAGCAACTTACAGGATTAGTCGACATTGTATAAGACCATAAAAAAGGGTATGCTTTAGGGGCGGGGCTACAAGGTGATTAACGATTGAGACATAATACCTCATCGGTATTTCATATATATATATATATATATATATATATATATATATATATATATATAGAGAGAGAGAGATTTGTACTTGTGCAGAGTACACATTAATTGTTGTCTAACTTTTAAAAAAAAATGTTTTAAATTCTAAAAGTCGATATCTTGGAATATGGAAAGTAAATCTCAGTAACGGTCAATGAAAGACACACACACAGACTCCCTGAGCTGTTTAAAAAGTCATCAGCTGTGGAGGCATTTGTTTTAATTAGGATCTTTTTAAAGGCGCCTTTCAACCACTTTAACTTTTCATGACCAGTTCTGATGGATTACCATGTTCTCTCTCTCTCTCTCTCTCTCTCATCCATCTTTAACCGTGTGCCCATCTGTAATGAGCGTCCGCTCTCTCTCCCGCTCTAAATGGCAGCTACTTCAGAATAAATAGTTCATCATCGCAGATCATCACATTTGATTATTAGCTTTAAAAACCAAGACTGTAACTTTCCTCGCTGAACAGCGCCCCCTGTGGAAACAAGTGGAACTTACAGGATAAGAGTGCTTTTAAGGTTGTTAATTTAAACAAAAACTACTTTAAATAAGTATGCTTGTTAGGGAAGTAAAGGAGCGGTGAGTATCATTAGGATTTTATCGTTACTAATTCTCTTATTGGTTCTTTTTTTCTTAGATTGGGAGAAAGAATATCATAATGTATTTATTATTTTGTGTGTAAACACATAGTCTTTCTGGAGCAGCAACACAAGAAGCTGTAAAATCTTTAAACTGTAAAATCTTTAAACATTCTCATCAGCCTACGTGAGTTAAAAGTCATCATAAATAAGTCAAGTTTTTATACCCGAACAATGTGACATAAAGTGGAAGTGCAGAAACAGATTTGCATCTTTAGTGTTCCGTTATGTAATCACGTCACAAACCTCACACATATAACACAAACGCAATAACCTCAACAAATCTGTAAACAAACTAAATTATCCCTGATTTCATATACTTACAATTGTATTTTTTTTCCTTTATTTTCTGTAATCATATTAATATATGTACACGTCTAACTGCCTCCTTAACACTGAAGTATATGCAGAAACTCTGATATTAAATGGCACATATCTCTCTCTCTCTCTCTCTCTCTCTCTCTCTCTCTCTCTCTCTCTCTCTCTCTCTCTCTCTCTCTCTCTCTCACACACACACACACACACACATTTCAGTTTCTCGTCACATAATGAGGCAGTCAGCCTAAAGGAGACTCTTTCCCTCCTGAAATGAAATGTTTGGGCCGATTAACTCTGCAGTCGCTCCACTAAACCTGCATTACTTCACTTTTTAAACTCCGTCAGTGATGCTCTCACTGTTTACAGGCCGGATGTTTAAATACACGTTCAAGGTTTTATTAGTATTTATATTTGACTTTTTTTTTTTCCTGCTTTGTTTTTGCTTTTTGACTTAAAGTTGTCAGTGTTTATGTTCTGTGAAGCACTTCGCGATCGCTCTCTGAATATGAAAATGTGTCTATTATTATCAGACTATATTGTTTTCAGAACGGGACATTTAATTCACGTCTGTAGTCCGTCACAAGAAGGCTTCAATAAATGTTATGAACATTAAGGTTAAGATGTTTTTAGGATTCATTTAAAGTGAAGAAGAAGAAGAAGAAGAAGAAGAAGAAGAAGAAGAAGAAGAAGAAGAGACTTCCTCGGAGTTGAAGTAACATCATCAAATGAGCAGAGAATTGCTCGTTAAGCTCGTGTTGAATAATTCAGCAGTTATCGTTCAATGATCAGACTTAACTAGAAATCAGAGCAGGGTGTGTGTGTGTGTGTGTGTGTGTGTGTGGTTGGGAGAGTGAAAACCACACAGTGATGTTAGGTTTGGAGCTGTGTTTAGTTGACTGAAATGCATTCTGGGAGGTATTGTCTGATGAAGATTTAGATTGTTATTGGTTTAAAATCAGCGCGTAAAGTAAGATATCCACACATATAGACCCCACCCCCCAGGATTACCTGTCGTTAGACTGCTGATGTGCAGTATTGATTAATATGCCGATCGGGTTCTTAAGAGATTATTTGTCAGGTGGCATGAAAGGAAACAGAAGCTTGGACTCTTATTGGTCGACTATTTCCTCGACAACTTGATTAAGACTTTCTGTACCATCTCAATCAACTCTCTCTCTCTCTCTCCCTCTCTCTCTCTCTCACACACACACACACACACACACACACACACACACAGCCTGTTTCTCATGTCTTCATCGTCTCTTTGCTGTTTGGATAAAGTTCATTGCTTTGCTCTCTCTCTTCCTCCATGACGTCCCTCTGCTGTCGCTTCCAGACTTACTGTGTGCGTGTGTTTGTGTGGCGTGTGTGTGTGTGTGTGTGTGTGTGTGTGTGTGTGTGTGTGTGTGTGTGTGTGTGTGTGTGTGTGCAATCATCTCTGCTGTCTCTCCACTTGGCTGAGTGCCAGCTGGTGTGTGTTGGAGTCAAGGACAAAAGAGGACAGAGAGAGAGAGAGAGAGAGAGAGAGAGCAACAGTGATGACATAGAGAAAGACAAATGGGGACATAGTGACAGATGATGGGATGAAAAAAATTAGGACTGATAGAAAGTTGTAAGAAATCAGACTTTACTGACAAAAAGTAATTGTACTTTTTACATAACCCAGATGAATATATATATATATATATATATATATATATATATATATATATATATATATAGTTTGTATATAGTTTTGTGTTTAGTTTTTACGTGCGATATGCATAGAATTTAGAAATATATATATATATATATATATATATATATATATATATATATATATATATATATACATATATATCTGTAATTGAATTTTTTTAAACACTGAGCTCATGAGGAAACAAAATCCTTAAATGTTCTTTGACGTGTTAATTCGACAGGAAGCTGCTGTTCTCTGACGGTTCTACGACAGATAACACGCTGGCTCAAAAGCATAAATCTTAGACATAAACATCATAACATATTTAACTTCACTGCCCTCAAAGTAAAGAGGGGAACGCCACAAACTCATAACTCTGATGCAGACTTTTAAGTTTTATGAGTCAGTGTTTTTGGCACATTCTGAGATGAAAAAAAGAGCCAATAACTTAAAAATGAGTCAGTAAATCACGCTTCTATTCTATTAACTCAAGTCTCCAGTGTTCATTGTTACAGCAGGTCTTTGGCTTTTCTCCACAGGAAATAAAGTGATTCTGTCAAAGACCAACACATGTATAGCTGTCAATCAAAGCTGTGATGAGAGAGAGAGAGAGAGAGAGAGAGAGAGAGTTGTTGTTTTTTAGGTAATAAAAATGAACACAATAAATATACAATATATATATATATATATATATATATATATATATATATATATATATATATATATATATATATATAAATGTATATACCTGTGTTTATATGTAAAATATATATAATATATAAATTAATAAATAAATAAAATATATAAAATATAATATATATATAAAATATATATAACATATATGAATTGATATATGTATAAAATATATTATATACTGTATGAATTGAAATATATATATAGTGTACATGTTGGTGACAAACAGACATGTCCACCGTCAGTCTGTGTGTGTGTGTGTGTGTGTGTGTGTGTGTGTCCAAAGCCTCATGAGATTTGAGGCTTCTCTTGTGTATACATTTGTACATGATCGAACACACACACACACACACCGAGGGTTCAGTGAGGCAGGAAGGTATTGGCACTGAGGGAATACAAGGAGCAGACAGTAATTAGTAACCAGCCTACTGTACTGTACCGTACACACACACACACACACACACACACACACACACACACACACACACACACACACACACACACACACAGAGTGTAATTAGGTAGGGGCCCTGACGCCCCAGTGGTGAACTGAACAAGCCCCTGAATACCCGCACTGGGAGCAGCTGAACACCATAATACGTGGGAAAAGGCAGTGAACACACACACACACACACACACACACACACACACACACACACACACACACACACACACACACACACACACACACACACACACACTCTCTCTCTCTCTCTCTCTCACACACACACACTCTCATACACACACACGTTAATTAAGTGGCAGCCTACTGTGCGTGAAGGGAACAAGGCGGTGGACGGCCGCACTGGGAGTGTACATGGACCAGCAGCAGTCAGATTAACACGAGACGACCTGCCAGCTCACCGCTCACTCACTGCCTCCTCTTCCTCTTCCTCAGCTTCTCCTTCTTCTTCTTCTTCTTCTTCTTCAGCTTCTTCTTCTTCTTCTTTTTCTTCTTCTTCTTCTTCTTCTTCTCCTCCTCCTCCTCCTCCTCCTCCTCCTCCGCTCAATGTTTCCCTGTCTCATTCTCATTAAACAGACACAATCGTGTTCTCTGTCTGCAGACCAGGGACTCTTTAAATGTGACGTATTCCTGCTCTCGGCCCCTAAAGCCAGAAAGAACTGCGTTGGGAAAAGTGGTGTTTTCAGTGCCGCTCCTTCTGTTCTGAATCAGGTGCGTCGTCACCAGAAGCTTCTGAAGCTGCTCTCAAAGTATTCAAAGTCCTTTTAAACGACTTGGAGGAGGAACATCTGGCTGGAGGTGATTATCGATCGCTCCCTTTTTGTTTTTTTAAATATTTTACAATCCTGCAATTAGTTCTTTGTTTTGTTGTTTTAAATTGTCACATTTTGTTACGTTAAAATTGTACAAACACTACAGAAGTAAATGCACATTATAGATAAAAATGAAGGCAAAAGTCAGTAAAACCTGCCGTGACTTATTATAAATGTCTTGTGGTGAATTTAGACCTTCGTCATGGATTCCTGACTCGGTTCGTTTAGCCGTCCAGTGTCGGTCTGGATGCCGGTCCAGGTGCCGGCCTTTTGTGAAGAAGTATCGCTAGAGGTGTGCGTGCGTCCTGAGTGGTCTTGAGCAGACAGCCTGCGTCTCTTCGTGTTAATCTTCTGTTAATTCTTTGGGACCGCAGCACGAGACGAGTTACTGCAGAGTTTAGTGTGAAGCTGTTAGTCATTAATTTAACAGACACAGAGGTGAACGAGGCCACATGTCTCCATTACTCTCTGTCACACTGTCACCACATAATAACTGCAGTGCAGCGCTCAGTCTCTCTCTGTGTGTGTGTGTGTGTGTGTGTGTGTGTGTGTGTGTGTGTGTCTATTTTAATATATATGGTATAGTCGCAGTGGAGACAATGGAGACGTTGCTGTGCAGGTTTGCTTGTGTTTCTTCATGCAAAATATCGTATTTGATTTTAAACAATACTAATATACATAAATACATGCATTAAATATAAAAGAAAGACTTCAACGCGAATAAAAATGGGAATAGTAATGTGTTTTGCAGGTATTTGGTCAAAAGCCAAAGCTTTTGAATAAGTGGCGTTGGCCCTGGATTAAACGTTATGGGATCACCAGAGTTATGTGAATCCATTCTGAAATATGAAATATTTCACTTTGAACCAGAACATTCTTATTTTTATCTTATAAGCAATTCAGTGACCAGAATACAAATTTGGCATTGTACGTTTCTGCAAACCATGAACGTTTTTTCACAGAAAATTATATATATTATTTTTTTTTATGTTTTTGGGTATTTTTAAACTGCATTCCAAATTATGGTTAAGTTGAGGCAACACAACTACAGTTAAGTTTAGTAAAATATCATGTTTTAGGAGCATTTCCCGCGAGACCCAAACCCCGGTCTCCTAAGTGAAAGTTCTCTGTTTGACCCGTCCAGTCAAACCTCCTCCATGCACAGACTCATGCAGACTTAATTAAAGGTATTTGTGATGCATTAAAACCAATCGTAATCCGGGAGAAAGTATGTTTCCATCAAGGCACCAAAGCCGTGGACCACCGTGTCGCCAATAAAGCTCAAAATGTCCGCCGGTCTTACAGTTTGCTCCAGACAGGAAGTTGAACCCTCGATGTGAGTTTCTTACTCTGAAACCATCGAGGTGGAGAAGAACCGGATGAATTCTCCCACCGAGTCAGAGTCGCTGCAGAGTGATCGCATTCAATGGTAAATGTGTGTGTAATTCAGCTCAAATGAGCAGCACTTAGCGAGCGAGCCGCAGTCGTCTTTTTTTTTTTCACCTCGTTTCACCTCCGATTAAAAGCCCGGGAACCGTAGGAACTGATCCCGAATCAGCTCCAAAAAACTCCACCTCGGCGGTAAAGATTTATGAACTCTGACCAAACTGTTTGACGAGAGAAAGAGAGAGAGAGAGAGAGACGGGTGATGCAAGGAAAAGGATTGAGGAAGTAAGAGAGGAGGAGGAGGGAAGAAGAGCGAGGGATCAACAGAGCAGAGTTCTCATGGATGAAGAGAACTTTTCTCCTCAAAGGGAGAAAGAAATCCTGGCTTGGTATTCCCCTCCATCCCGCTGGCTTCATATCCTCCCTCCATCCCTCCACCCCCTCCTCCATCTCTCCGTCCTCAAGCCGACTCCCATTTAAGCGTAATTAAGTTGCCGGGATGAACATTATGTGTCGGATGGGAAACGGCTGAACGCCACCGGTGACGGGAGGAGAGAGGGATGAAGAGAAGAGGAGGAGACGAGGAGAGAAAAGAAGAGAGCGAGAACCAAATAGAGAAGCAGAGGAGGAGGAGAAGGAGGAGGAGGATGTTAATTAATTATAAGTCGTCAGGGTCCAAATCATCGTTTTTTAAATGCGGCGTTGGAGCAACAGGAAGTCACGGCGGCTTGTATTAAAACCTTCAGCGCTGATTTAGAGGCGGAAAGGTTTCTAGACCCACTGAGAGGCCTTCGGGTGTGTGAAACCTTTCCAGATTTGTCGAACGCTGGAAAATAATATGAAAAAAACCTGGGATCATATACTCAATTACAAAGTGCTTATGTTGTTGATTTTGTTGTTGCTTCTGACAATATATGTGCATTGAAACTACAATGTATACTCAACTCACCCAGAGGGGGATTGAACAACCCGAGGCCACGCCCACTGATGCTAGGAGGGTTTAAACGGCTTAAACACTCCATTTTCAGTCATCAATTACCCGATCACACCCGCTCACACGCTGTTGCCGATTCCTCTGATTGAAGGGAGACCCTAACCCGATGCACCGGCTTTAAACACATTCTCACTCCCAACTCGAAGACACCAGCGCTCTCGGAGTCCCTCTAGTGGGACGTGTCAGGAACTGCGTCTCAGTTTTATACATGCTCGTTATACATGCGTTAAACGGTCGCAGACTGTAGTATGATTCCCATGTGAAACGAGAAGTCGACGTTGATTTATTTGTTACGTAACTTGCGTACTTATTAGTAGTTATTTGAACCTAAATGACAATCTTTCCCTGAACCTGACTTAGTCGTTTGCTTGGCTACGACTAAGTCAGGTTTTTCTTGGGGACGGAGGTTTATTCTGAAAAGACTATTCAGAAATTGACACGTGTTGCTGGATTTGTTAAGGAGAACCCAGTAAAAATGTTGGTCGGGTATCATGTGACCTTCTGTACGAGGACACGTTGCACCTGTTGAACCACCTGCATGCTTCATGTTTGCAGGTTTTTCACTCGGCTTGCTTTCACCGTATTTTAGTAGTAGACAGGAAGTAGGCAGGACGTAGACCTTTTACAGCCTGGTCTCCTCAAAACAGAACTAAACTGTTTTGTCTCTCAAGTTTTGATTGAAAAAACGAAAATGTCACGGAACTTTTGTAGTTATTTTAACTTGAAAATTAGATATTTTTCTCATGTTTGCATGTAATGAGCGGAAATTGACAAGTGTTGTGTCTAGCAACTACTAGCATTAAAAGCAGTTTAAATGTTTAAATATGTGACTGAAGTCGGCATTTTGTTTCTCGTCACTCCATCTGTCGGACATCATGTTCGTTTGATCAAATGAGAATGGGAATTGTAGGAATTAAAGCGAAAACACAAAATCACTACTCGAGCCGACTGGTGTCTGAAACACCGGCGAGTCTGCAGAGCTGAGAGAGGTACTGCAGTCCTTATCAGTGTCCTGTGCTTATCTGTTAGTGTGATCCTCCCACACACACACACACACACACACACACACACACAAACACACACATACAAACACGCAATCACACACACACACACACACACACACACACACACACACACACACAAACACGCAATCACACACACACACACACACACACACACACACACACGCAATCACACACACACACACACACACACACACACACACCAGAAAACACTTTATTAACTGCAGCACAATACAAGCCTGCAGGAGAGTGCAGTTCGTCTGTGAGAGAGAAAAGGAAACAAATGCTCTCAATTCAGCTATTTCATTGTGTGTGTGTGTGTGTGTGTGTGTGTGTGTGTGTGTGTGTGTGTGTGTGTGTGTGTGTGTGTGTGTGTGTGCTCTCTCTTTCAATTCCGTTCATCCTCAGAAGGAGGAGAAGCGTTAAAGGGCAGAAAACAACAGAGGGAAGCTAAAAGCTCCGAGCCTCACCGGACAATTTAGCAGGAGCAGAAACTAAGAGCGGATTTGTTCCGGAAGCTTTCGGCCTTCATCGACACACACGTTCATCTCCACGCCACGCCGCCACACACGTTCATCTCCACGCCACAACGACACACACGTTCATCTCCACGCCACGCCACCACACACGTTCATCTCCACGCCACAACGACACACACATTCATCTCCACGCCACGCAGACACACACTCATCTCCACGCCGACACACGTTCATTTCTACGCCACGCCGACAAACACAAACACAAACAAATTAAAACATTTAAAAATGTAATAGAAATTATAAATATAAATATAAAAATATAATTAAATACAAAAATGTAATTAAATTAAAATTTAAAATGTAAGCTATTCAGTAAAAATATGAATAAAAAAGAGATTCATTTAATTACAAGATAAGCAATATACTGTTTAATACATACAGTATGTATCTCGTACGATTGTTTAAATTAATTTCATGGTATTCAATCCAAAGCGGTGTTGTCCCATTCTTTGCATGATAAAAACCATCCTTCATATCACTTTTGTTGAACCTCGACGGTTCATTTGATGAATTAAAAGGTATAAATAGTTTTGGCAGGAGTTTTTTTTGGCTGCCGTCGTCGAGTGATTTCATTCAGTTCCAGGAAGTAAAATCTGAACCTCAAAATAGTTTCAGACGTCTCAATGTCACAACTTTTATAGTCGAGAGGATTCGCTGCCAGATCGGCTTTTTACTGTTCAACTCTGAAGGAGAGAGGGAGGAGGGGAAGGAGGGAAGGAAAGAGGAATATAAGTGGGAAGGAGTTGAGAGGTTGAATGAGGACGAATGGAGAGAAAGATGAAAAAAACAAGAGGAGACAGGAAGGATGGTTACAATAAGGACTAGGAGAGGAAACCAGGAAGTAAGGAAGTACATCAAAGAGGAAGAGGAAGATTAGGGAGGAGAGGAGAGAAAATGATAGACAGAAAAAGAAACAAACAAAAAGAAAATATAAAGAAAGAGGACAGAATGTGAAAAGATGGAAGTAAATAAAAGGACAGAAGGATATATGACTGAAAAGAGGGAAGGAAAGGGAGCAAGGGAAAGATAGGAGGGGAGACAGAAAGGAAGGAGACAAAAAAAGAAGACTAGATGAAGGAAAATAGGAGAGGATTGAAATAACGAGGGGAGGAGACTAAATGAGGACAAGACCATCAGAAGGAAACAAGGAGGGAGGGATCAACAGAGAGAAATATTGTGGAAAAAATTAGGAAAGGAAGTAAATGGAAGGACAGAAGGAAAGGAGGAAACAAGGGGAGGAAAAGAAGGAAGACAAGTAGGTCAAAGATAATAATAAGAAATAGAGGACTGAAATGATCAGCAACAGGAAGGAAACAAAGGAGAAGATGGAAGAAGGGATAGCGAGGAGGAAGAGAGGACAGAAGGGAGATAAAGATGGAAGGAAACAATGGAAAGATGGAGGAAAATACATAAGATGGAAAGAGGTGGAGAACTGGATCAAACAGAGTAGGATGGAGGGAAGTACAGAGATGAGGAAGAAAGGATGGATGTAAGGACAAATGGAGGATGGACAGCAACTAGGGAAGGATGGATAAAAGGAAAAGATGAGAGGAAAGAAAAGAAAAGTAATGGAAAAGGAGAGGAATAAGTATTCAATTAAATTCTGTTTATTTTACATAGCCAAAAATCAAAAATACAAATTTGTCTCGGAGGGCTTTACAATCTGTACACATAACATCCCTGTCCCGGGACCTCACATCGGATCAGGAAAAACTCCCACAAATAAAGATAGTAAAAAACATTTTTTATATTTTCAAATAAAATCACTTTAATAACATATTTTGATCATAACTATGAACATCCAGCATGATATGAGCAAGATTTCCCAAAAATGCCTTCTTGAGCCACCCCCGGGTTTTTCCAACTCCATGGTTCAAGGCCTGAACGACAACCTACAGAGCTGTAAGACCCCTCTCTGTAAAGATAATGACCTAAATAATTGGAAAAATCACACAATAAATCAAAGCCTTGACCATGGAGTTTTAGTCAAAAAACTCTGTCGTTCGGTTAAACAATGTAAAAGTTATAACCTTCTAAGCACCATTGATTGGGGCATGCTGGGTATTAACATTTGCATAAATCTCTGCTTAAGACGTGTGACGCATTTTAAGAAACCTCCCACAATCACAGAAGCCTCCAGAGTGGAAAAAGTCAAAAGCGAGTAGAAGAAAAAATACAGTCCGGCCGCATTTTGATTTTACTAATATACTACACACAAGGATCTATCATACTTTATTAGACTCATACTTCTAGGGTTACGAGGACGTCTCTTTTATTGAAATCCGACTTTGTAAAGTGTACTTATCGACGATCTAGTGAAACGTTACAAAATGACGGCGGGGTTACGGGGTTTTATGTAATTACATAAACTTAACACTAAGTTTATTTTTTTCTGTTCCGATAGAACTCTTCCAACAAGGCTTTACTTTATTTCAGCAATTTAAATTAAGTTAATCAATGTTGTGGTTCTGGATATCCTTTAGGAAACGTCACTTGACTTATGTTCCTCTTTCCTTGTCCGATAATGGGCGCCGTGGGGCTAAAAAGATTAAGGCTTTGTAGGTAAGTATGGAAGGAGGAATAAAACAAGATTATTTTCAGAAGACACGGAGGACAAAGAAAAGAAGGACACACTGGAGGAAAGGAGGGAAGAAGGGAGGAGAAGATGAGAGCCAGACAGTCATTTTAGAGTTGGCTCGTTTCCCGGGAAGAAGTCAAACACAACGAGAAGGTCGAGAACACAATCTGACAAAAGTCAGCCAACAAATGAACGAACGACTCAAAAAGAACGAATGAAGAACTTCCTCTTTTGTTCACGTCATCGGGTGGTTTCTAACCAGTAATGTCATCGTCAGTGACTTCCCTCTGAGACCGCAGCGTGTCGTCGGGTTTAATTATAGCCGCCATCTTTTTCTTTTGAACTCAAAACTTGATGGAAGAAACAGTTCAGTTGTTTTTTGAGCAGACCAGACTGTAACAGGTCTACTTCCTGTCTACTTCCTGCCTACTTCCTGGACATGATGATCCAGAAACTGAGCCGATCTTCAGCTGCAGTTAATTCTCATGCAAAAATGTTCCGCTGTGATGTTTTATTTAAAACACGATGAAAGGAAGTCGAGTGCAGAACCTGCCAACAGGAAGCGTGCAGGTGGTTCAACAGGTGCAACAGGTGTCCTCGTACAGCAGGTCACATGATACCCGACCAAGTTATTTAGCAACACGTGTCAATTTCTGAATTCAGTCTTTTCAAAATAAACTTTCTTTAGGTTTATCCAACAAACAGAAACAGATCGTCATTTAGGTCATTAGGCCTTTTTCTCGATTTTACATAATTTCGTAAATTCACCTTTTAAAGGCACTTGCATATGAAATATATACCTGCATGTGTTACATCAAGAATTGCAGAACAATCTCAGCTCTCTATATAATGAGGCACCATTGTCCTAAGGCACAAAGGTAAAGAGATAATATGGCCCTAAAGCTGAAAAATTGAAACTTGATTTTTGAAATTCTTAATATCTCTTGTGAAAACATACCTTTCTCAGGTGGACGAACTGTTTTGGTGATGGAAATTGGTTTACCAAAGGTCTTAGGTTCACAAAAGCAGTGGAGTATATGAATAAAATGGTAGATACATATATATATAAATAAATGTCTAATACCAAATTTTGTATTATCGTTTTTTAACCGGAAGGGGTAAAATAACGTAATTAACGTAACGAATAAATAAACGTTGACTTCCCGTTCTAAACGGGGATCGAACAGCGGTCTCCCGAAGGAAAGACCTCCCCTCCAGCGCCCACGTGTGCTTCAGCTGTCTTTAAAAGTCCTCGTCCGTGGTCCGTGGAGGTCTGAGATTTCAAGTGCAAGTAAACGTCAAAGAATAAACCTGTGGCTCCTCAGACCACCACAAGCCTGCATCATCTGTTGTGTTATGACCTTTGACCCTCAACTTCCTGTATAATGTGTGGGGGTGTATATGTGGGGGGGTTGGGTGGTGACAGGACGATTATGGTCGCTTTCCTCTGACTGTTCCTATCAGCTGAGAATGCTCCGCTCTTCAGCTGAACACTGAGTGGACATTTAACCTCCCCACTCCACCCTCGACAGCTCCACACAGAGCGTAATGAGATGGATATTATCGCTCCATCGAGGGGGAGGGAGGCGGGGGGGACAAAATGACACCCGTCCACGTCTGAGTGGAGTAAAGCTGATGGAGATAACAAGGACGGTAGAGAGATAGAGAGATGTTTTATGGTGACTCCCTGATTATGGACTATTGTCTGTCTGTCTGTCTGTCTCCCCCTCCCTCCCCCTTTCACCCCCTCCATGTGTTTTTTGGCTGGGAGACACAGAGATGAAGGTGTTGCCGCTTGAAGCGCAGCATCTTATGATCCAAACAACATCACAGATGAACTACGTTTCCGCCTTTGATTCCAGCTTTGTTACAATCTGCTGCCAGATTCCTGGAGAGGCCTTGTGTGTGTGTGTGTGTGTGTGTGTGTGTGTGTGTGTGTGTGTGTGTGTGTGTGTGTGTGTGTGTGTGTGTGTGTTGTTGTTATTTTGTTTTTTTCCCCTCATGTTAGCTTTGTTACACCGGCACTGCTGGAAGGAGCACTGTTACAGTTAGCTGATTAAGAAGAACACAGCGCAGCACCTGTGAAGCGTTCTCGTGAGCAGGAAGCTCTCACAGCATCAAGGAGCGTGTTGATTTAGACGACACGCTTTTTATCTTTTCTGGGAACTTTGTTTGTTATCCAAGTCGCTGAAAACGTTGTTTTGAGAAGTAAAAAATGAAGGTTGATCCCAACGCACAAAGTTAAGTCCTGATCTGAACTCCATCTGACGCCTTTGGGAGGAACTGGACCACCAGACCGTGAACTGGACCTGATCCACAACACGCGTTGACTTCCCCTCGTCACGTGGATACAGTCTTTTCAGAATAAACTCCCGTCTTCGCAGGAAAAGATCTCGGTTTGAGTTGAAATAATGATACGGACGTTCAGTCACTGCATTAGACAAGTTATGTGACAAAAACATCAACGATGACTTCTCTCTTCACACGAGGAAAGACCTCGGATTGTTGGACCCTTCCTCTTCCCCTTCCACTTCCCCTTTCCATTCTTCTTCCTCTTCCCCTTCCTTTCCCTTCCCTTTCCTTTCTCCTTACCTTTCCTCTTCTCCTTCCAATGTCCCTTCCCTTTCCCTTCCTCTTCCCCTTCCTTTTCCTCTTTCCCTTCCAATTCCAATTCCCCTTCCACTTCCTCTTCCCCTTCCCCTTCCTTTTCCTCTTCCCCTTCCAATTCCCCTTCCACTTCCTCTTCCCCTTCCCCTTCCTTTTCCTCTTCCCCTTCCAATTCCCCTTCCACTTCTTCTTCCCCTTCCCCTTCCTTTTCCTCTTCCCCTTCCAATTTCAATTCCCCTTCCACTTCATCTTCCCCCTCCACTTCCCCTTCATTTTCCCCTTCCCATTCCTCTTCCTCTTCCCCTTCCCCTTCCTCTGCCACACCCGGTGAGCCAATAATCGTTAACCTCCTCGTTCATGATCACGTGGATTACAGACGGTTTGATCTATAAATTATATTCTGACACTTCGATCGTGAGCCTTCTTTAGTGAAGAAGCTCGTAAAAACACTTCTTCAGTCAGGCAGTTAATACTTTTACCGTTAGTTAATATAAATACAAGGAGCCTTTATAACTGCTATTGGTAACAGGTTGAATGGTGTAACGAGTTGATGAATGATTATTAATAATTTAATATCTGTAGACGGAGAATTCACTCACTGTCTTTCTTTGCTGTCGTTCACGTTCCCTTCTTCTCTCTCATCCTCTCCCCTTTTCATATCCTGCAGGCCCACATGCTTAACTACCCTGCACACACACACACACACACACACACACACACACACACACACACACACACACACACACACACACACACACACACACACACACACACACACTTACTGCAGGTGTCAGTGTGAGACGTTGACTAATGCGATGCTGGTTCAGACATGTTGGCGTTAATCGATTAGCATTGCAGCATGAGCGTGCACACACACACACACACACACACACACACACACACATACACACTCACAGTGCTGCCATGAAATCAAGGAAACGGAGAGAGAAAGCCTTTGGAAATAGAAGAAAGAAAAAATGTTATGAAAGAAAAAAAAGATTCTCCAAACCATGATGAAACAAAAGGACACACAGGTAGATGGAAAAGTAAAAGAGGAAGAGGAGGAAGCTGCAGAAAGTGCTTCACGAAGAAGAACAGGTTGCCGTAGAACAGTAGTGTGTGTGTGTGTGTGTGTGTGTGTGTGTGTGTGTGTGTGTGTGTGTGTGTTTTTTGCTGGCTGATATCTGCCGCCTGCATCGCTCAGAGATAAAAACCTAAATAAGTAAATAAGCCACAAAACCATTTCTCAACACAACAGCATCTGATCTGTGTCGCCGCTTTCTGTCAGAGAAACAGAGACAAGTGACAAAGGCTCGATGCCGAGCCGCGGGAACATCGCACAGGACATCTTCTAGGCCTCTTCTTCTCCGTGTTAGTTACTTATACACTAGTTCTCTGGAGGCTTCTTCTGGTTTGAGGCTATAAAAGGCCTTCACACACAACATATCCTCACACTAGGTCTGCAACTAATGATTATTTTAATAATCGATTAATCGGTTGATTATTTTTTCGATTAATCGATGAATCGGATAAAAAAATTTTTATCTAAAAAGCAGTGACAGTGCAAAACATCTTCAGAAAGCACAAACAGGTTGCTCCTTGAACATCCCTGAGCTGTTAATAAAAAATAAAAAATACAAATGGACTAACACTAAAAACATACACATGTATGCTTTACATCAGCAAAATATGAGACCTTTTTTACTGTAATTCATCTCCTTGGAGCAGAGGCTGCATTTAGCATACCCTGCTTTATCAATATGTATGAAACACTGGGACAGTGGAAAGCTGCACGTCTGTTTTGGCCCGAAACCTCCAGGCCCAGCTCCACCTCATCTCAGCCCTGCATCAAGCTGCGCTGCATATAGAGCGTCCTCTTCCTTAAACAATTTCATTCACATCATCTTATCAATATCTGGGCCTCTCATGACCACAACGTCACGTTGTTGGCTAAGCCCAACTACGTGATTTTATTCATTCTACTTTGAGTAAAAACAAAAAACAAACCTGCAGACAGATCCGCCGGTGTTCCGGTTTAAGGTTAACGAGTGACAGCGTGAACTGAACCAGACCGGGGGTTACGGCATGTTTCATCACGTTACGTTTTTTTCCAAGCAAGACTGAACTGTAACAGAACATAAAGTAACTTTAACGACAACACACAACACAAACACGTTAGCTAACGTGATAGCAAGCTGACTAGCTTCCATTAAAAACAAGTTTGAGGGAAATGAAGACTCTGTAGACATCTTAACGCTGATTGGCCAAGACTCGACACATCAAAGATCTTCTATTGCGAAGATGACGACCTCAGCTTTTCTCGTGTCTTACTCCAATCTCAGACACGCTGGCCGGCCAGTTGCTCTGCAACACACAACGTATCGTCACACCATGATGTATCGTCACACCATCACGTCACACAACGCTACTCCTCGTCTTCCTCCACAGGTCCAGAGACAGAACGACAGACGGACTCAGGAACAGACGCATTAATGTAAACCCTGAAAACTTATTTTCAGAAACAATAACATCGGTTTGAATTCATCTGTGTGTCTGTGTGTGTGTGTGTGTGTGTGTGTGTGTGTGTGTGTGTGTGTGTGTGTGTGAGAGATAAGCTATCCGGTACAGTAGAACTATGATGTATGGTTCTCATCCTCGCACTGAGACACAGCACTGATAGGAAATGCACACGCACACGCACACAGCTGATGCAGAAGGTTGATAAATGTGCAATAAACTCTCTCACACACAGAAACTCTGTGTGTGAGAGAGTGTGTGCGTGTGTGTGTTGGTGGGTAGTGAGAGCAAAGAACAAAAAAGAAAGCTAAACTTCAAACAGGAGCCTTGATGTTGATATCATTTAATAGCATCAGGTCCTACACACACACACACACACACACACACACACACACACACACACAGCTCTCATTAGTCTTAAATTTTTTTATGAGACAAGTCGTAGAAGAAGTTGTAGTACTGCAGTACTTCCTGCAGTAAAAGTCGTAGTACTGCAGTACTTCCTGCAGTAGAAGTCGTAGTAATGCAGTACTTCCTGCAGTAGAAGTTGTAGTAATGCAGTACTTCCTGCACTAGAAGTCATAGTACTGCAGTACTTCTATAGATAATAAAACAACTCGGCTCTGAATCTAAACCCTCTGACTAAGAGAATAAAACTCTTGAGGGAAAAGAACATTTTCACTAATCTGAAGAAGAAGAGTTCAAATTAAAATGAGACATTAAGAAACATTTCAGATATCAGAAAGCAGATTTAATATATTTAGCCGTTTTCTTTGATTCAGCCGAGACTAAACAGACTGCCACTTCAAAAAAATTCTTCTGATCAACAACCTCATCAAAGTCAATTTAACTCGTGTTTTTTTTTCTTTCTTCTCCTTTAAAAATATTTAAAAAATCAATTAGTAAGAGTGCAGATCAAAGGGTTTGAGTGACAGGCAGCCGGAGACGAATTAATCAGCATCCAGAGGGACAGATGGCTTCAAAATGAACTTTCTGCGCTTTTAGCCTCAAAGCAACAATGTTTTCATCTTCACGTCGTATAATATATAAACAACAGAAGAAAACAACAACTGCAGTTAGTCCGGCAGCAGACTGTCTTTGGTTTGAAAAGGAAGACGAATAGGAGGGGATGGAGTTAGGGAAAGAGGACGTGCGAAGGAAGTAGCCAAGGAGGTAGGACACAAATAAAGGAAAGGAGAGAGCAGGAGACGTTTGGATAAAAGTAAGAAACTAAGGGGGCGAGGTAGAGGAAGGAAGGAGGAGGAAATGTGAAAATAAGAAAAAGGGAAGGAAATAGGAAGTGGAAGGGAGGAAAATGTATGGTGTATGGTCTCAATCTCTAGTTTCAAGTCTTCTTCAATACAGCATGATGTTCATTTAGTAAATTATGTTAATTTAGAGTCAAACAGACCATAAATTAGGGGATGCTTTAGGGCGGGGCTACAAGGTGATTGACAGGTCAACAGCAGAGACGTATACAGCGTCTCTACGTCACTCCTCCTCAGTCCAGATATGGTCACTTCCTGTTGCCTGGATGCAAAGAAAAAAGATGGCGATGGCCAATACGCCAAACTCAAGGCTTCAAAGGTGTTGGTGACGTCACTGTGACGACGTCACCGTGTTATAAACAGTCTGTGATCGTAACTCAAACCATCATCTTTTCTTGAATCTAATAATTTCCTGTGAATACGGAGGTTTATAAAAAAAAAAAAAACTGGATTCATGTTACAGTTTTTTTCGATTGCTAAACGACAGTGGGCACAACTGGAGTCACATGTGGAAAACTCTAACTACAGTCTGCACAGCAGCAGTTCATGTGGACCAAACTCTAGTTCGTTTTTCATTGCTTGAACACAGTTTTCAAAACTCTACACACTTATCCCATGACTTTAACCACAACCTGCACAACACTGTGGATTTACAGCACTTTGTTCAAATGCTAACACACTGCTGTCAAAACTGTGAACCACACGTTCAAAACGGAATAGATTTCAGCCTTGTGCCTTTCAAACACTGCTGATTGCAATTTCAGCTGAAAGGCTAAGCAGGTGTCTTGTTTTAGACTTGTTAGTGAACACACACACACACACATATATATATATATATATATATATATATATATATATATATATATATATATATATATTACAGTATATATAGGTAGAGCTCAGAAAGACTCATTTTGGAAATGGAACAAGGAAGATGGGAAGATGGGTTCGTGGAGGGAGAAGGGTGGCAGGGAGAGGGCGGATGCGTGGAGGAAGACAAAGAAGACAAAGAGCTGATATTTCAGATGAAATAAGGGCTACACTTATAGACCATGTCGTGAATCATGGTCTCTCATTGAGAGAGGCAGGGTTGAGGGTGCAACCCAATCTGCAAAAATCCACAGTGGCATCTGTAATGTGAATTTTCCATCATACAAACAGGTGAGAGTTACATCCTTACAGTAAATGAAAACATTACAGGAATCTATTTTGTATTGCAATTATAGAATATTTACACAGATATATATTACAGTAAGTTTGACTGTAAAATATATTTTTACAACAGGACCCAAAGGCTACCCCCAACAGGGGGAAGAGGAAAAATATTTTCAGATGCGCAGGAAAATGCTATTGTTGACATGGTTGTTGTCAACAATGCAATAAAACTGCGGGAGATTCAAGATAGAGTGCTGGCTGATAATGATATATTTGAAAATGTTAATTCTGTCAGCACAACAACTATTGCTCGAGTCCTAAAGAAACACCAAGTTACAATGAAACAGTTATACACTGTACCGTTCGAGAGAAACAGTGAACGGGTGAAAGAGCAAAGATACCAATATGTCCAGGTAAGACGTCTGAGGTTACATACACAGCTATAAAAAATATTTACAGTAAAAAAAAAAAAATAGCATTTCTACAGTAAAACTGTACACTTACTGTTTTTCAGAGAGTAATGGAGGTGGAAGCACTGGAAAGACCACATTCATTTGTATTTATCGATGGAGCTGGATTTAACCTTGCCAAAACACGGCGCAGAGGAAGGAATGTTATAGGTCAAAGGGCCACTGTGGAGGTTCCAGGCCAAAGGGGGGGAAATATCACCATGTGTGCTGCAATAGCCAATGATGGTTTGCTTCTCAACACACCACTCATTGGCCCATACAACACAGAAAGGCTTATAGCTTTCCTAGAACAGCTCTATGCTCAGCTAGTGCCAGCAGAACAGGGGGAGCCAGTAAGAAACCCCCAAGTTTTTGTCATAGTTTGCGATAACGTTGCTTTTCACCACTCTGCAGCTGTCACAGATTGGTTTGCAGCACATCGCAGATTTATGGTTTTGTACCTGCCTGCATATTCACCCTTCCTCAACCCAATAGAGGAGTTGTTCTCTGCCTGGAGGTGGAAAGTGTTTGGTCACCACCCACATGACCAAATGTCTCTTTTGGAAGCCATGCGTGCCGGATGTGAGGACACGAGTCCAGAGGACTGCCAGGGATGGATAAGGCACTCCAGAAGGTTCTTCCCCAGGTGCATGGCAAGAGAGAACATTAGATGTGATGTTGATGAAAACCTGTGGCCTGATGCTAGAGAGAGGCAGGATTAGCCCCTCAATTATTTGTTCGAATTACAGTATGTACTTTTAGTTTCTACCTTTTTTTTCTCATTACTGTAATTCCGTAAATTACTACAGACTATTGAAGCAAACTGCTAATTTTCATTTACCTTAAAGAATTGTTGTTCTAAAAATTTGAATAAATCATGTGAAAGAATGTCACTCTTTTCTTTGAAGAAAATATTACTTTGACAGTGTGTGTTATCTCAGTGAGGGTTGTGCATAGTGTTTGGCTGCACTGAGCGTGTTTTGAGCCATGTGTTAAGAGTTGTGTTGCTTGGAATGAGTTTTGCAGGTGATGTGAACTGTTTAGCTCAGGTGACTGTTGGTAGTGCAGACTGTAGTTAGAGTTTTGCACATGTGACTCCAGTTGTGCCCACTGTCGTTTAGCAATCGAAAAAATCTGTAAGTACAGAAGTTAGAAAGTAACAAATTAGTCAACGCTATTTTCAGGTTTCACAAGACACACAAACTGGTCCAGATTTCTTCACTGGTTGCAAAAACAAAAACCAACATGGTGACGAACAAATCATCGAGCTGGACGCTTCAAAACCAACCAGACGTCACCAGACGTCCTCGTGACTCCGCCCACTTCTCGGTGAGGACGTATTTTGTAGAAATTCCCTCCCAGGGCCCTATTCTTCGTACCTGGTTTACTGAGTTAGACGGATAATTTTCAGGATAAGATGACGTAGGTCAGGCTTTACAGTTCCTCGAAGCAAGTTTAGAAAAATCACCATAGCAACACATCCAAAAATGTGAACCTGCTCCAGCGCAGGCTAACTGAAATTCACTGGATAAGGTGGCCACTCCCACCGGACAAAAATGTCAGGTCCCTTCCTCAGAGATCCCATTGATCAAGGAGCGATATTAGTTAGATTAGCGTTTCATAGGGAGAGAGTTCTTCAAGATTGCCAAGATCCGTTCTCACATCCTCATGACTTCCTGTACGAGCGCAATCGATTCTGCTGACAAGGAATCATTTATGAGACCTCCTCGAGTCGTACATTAAACACCACAGGCGCACCAGAGCATCCCTCGTCTCACATACTGTATGCAGACTGGATCACAGTGTCTCACAGACCTGATCATAGCCTTGAGCTTTTTTGCGACTGGTACATGTTTGTACAGTGTACATCGGGAAAGCCGGGAAAACCGCTGCATGGCGTGCTGTTCGTAAAGTTTATTTAGCGCTTAAGAAACTTATGGATGTGTTAAAGCACTCATAATTATATGACAGTGTTATTAGTACACCATACATATCATTATTGTAGAAAATTATTAAGGTACTGATCCGCCCATACACAGATTCAAACTCCTAGTTATATGGTAATCTACACATACATGTACATACACATATATAGTACATGATACATACACGCATACAGTACATATATCCTCACAAGTATATATTAATCTGTAAAGTACTGCCAGCAGGCACATTTAAATAAATCTGATTGATTTGGGTGATGAGGCACTTAAAATTAGCCGATACATTTTCCCAACACTTACGCATTTAACTTGATATTTTGCGATGCTTATGTGACTCTAGCCTGACCAGCGGAGGCGGCGTTATGCTGCATTCACAACAGGAAGTGTTGCAAATATTCGCTATGCTTTGGATGTGAACGCACCATTAGACTTTGCAATGATTATGGACTTAAATTCATCATATGTGGTCGTGATCATCTCCTTCTCCTCCACGGAGAAAAGAGACGCTCTTTCTCTGAATTTATTTGCCATTGTAGCGTTTGAAGATCATCTAATCTGTGTTTGACTCCTCCCCCTTTTGAAGAGGAGCGTGTACGCGCAATTATCCAGATGACTGACGTCTGGTTAGAATGAAGGAGATCGTTTCAGCACGGCTCAGGCGTGGATAAACCGAGTTAACCTGATGTCAATTATCTCGCTAATTTCAGCTGGATAATAGGAAATTTGATCGACTTTGTTGAACCACGTACAAGAAATAGGGCCCAGGTGTTCCTGAGATATCACGGCCCATGAGAACGGAGCAATAGTTGCTTTTGAAAACTTAAGAAAAAAAAGAAAAAAGCCTCACACATGAACCTTTGAAAAAGTTCATGGATGGAACAACAAACTATCTCTTCTTTTCTATTCATCCTCACTAAACCTCAAAAGGACGATAGAGGACTGAAGGCATGACGGTGATGGAGGGATGGGAGGATGGGAGGATGGAGGATGGGAGGAGGCGTGTCTCACAGCGCCGTTATGAGTGTTATTAAGAAACGGGCTCGGCTGCTAACAGAGCGTTCAAACGGCGGTACAGCTGAACGCTTCACGGTCCAGCAAACACAAGCTTGACCACCCTCTCTCTCGCTCCACCTTCGGTTTATCTAATTCTCTCTATTTCTTTCTGATGCATTCATGTCTGTGACCTCCAAACTCTCCCTTGTTACATTTTAAATGGTACAAATCCATTCAATCCATTGGTTTCCATGAGAGAGACTGTGTGTACCATGACATGATGTAACTGCACATCATCTGTGAGTGTACGCATTTATCTCTGCGTATGCCCCCACATGTTTATCTTCTCAGTGTGTGTGTGTGTGCGTGTGTGTGTGTGTGTGTGTGTGTGTGTGTGACAGACAGACAGTAAACAAGGTAATAACAGTGCTGAGCAAAGCTGCTGCAGACGATTCACTGCCATGGAGAGCTTTGACTCGAGCGAGTATCTTCCAGCATGACAACACACATCCTTCTGGATATTTAAGTAGTAACTATGTAATAATGCCACACTGCGGCATTTTGTCTTTTCACATGAAGTAACCAATAGAGGACCAGGACTACAATGAGACTGGTTCAGGACCAGATAAAAGTTCCTCTCTGTCACTTTAACGGATACAACTGCAACAAATCAAGCCCATTGGTTCCTACTGAAGACATACATCTTTAAAAACTGAACAAAGTATAAGGAATTTCCAATAATAGCAAACATTGCATATTTAGGGACTATTTTCAGCAGCGGATTAATCCGCTAATAGTGGGTATTTGAGTCTGAGTTTGTTGAATATAGAATATATATAGAATATATAACTGACTTGTCATTTAAAGCTAAATTAGGGTTTGCTGTAATATGATAAGTAATCCTTCATGAGAAATATCCCTTCAATTCACCAAACACAGAATAATACGACAGTAATATTCCGTTAGCTCCAGTTCCAATCAAGCATGTTCATGCCGCCAACGCGATGAATCAATTTGCCCAAAATATGAAACTGGAATTGTTGTTCATCCACATTCAGATTGCATAAAAACAAGAAGCTCGAGGAGTAATTCCTCCTGTAATCTCTACGGACACACACACACACACACACACACACACATACACACACACAGACACACACACACACACACACACACACACACACACACACACACACACACACACACACGCACAGAGAGACACACACACAGACACCACTTGCAAAGATCTTGTTTGAATTCTGAGAATATTCATTACGTCCGCACATAAAACGGCACCATCCTAATTAGGAATCAATCCTTAATCCGGCCAAGAGAAATGTGTTACGCAACAGTGGACGTCTCCCTATTTTTGGGACAACAATTGGTTGTTTGTCGTTAATTCCCTTAATTTCCCTTCCGCACAATAGTTCTGGACAAATAATTGCTCCAAAAGTCTGTCAAAACATTTGTATTTACATTAGATTACACAACAATTTGTGTGTTTTGTGTGTGTCCCGCTATCGGCACACACACACACACACACACAGTTTCCATGGTAACTATTATTCTGTATCTATCGGGCGGGGGGTATCCTCCAGACGCCAAGAGGAGTTGATGCAGTTAAACTCCCTCATCTCCCGTCCTGTCCAATCATGTGTATTGGCAATCGGTGTTGCAGCAAAGAAAAAGAAAAAAGCTGCTTATTCCCCAGTTTATTCTGACATTTTGATTCACGATCAGCTGGAAGAGGGTGGAAAAATAATTTAAAAATAAAGAAGAAAAAAAAAACATCCTTTGAGACAAACTCAGGCCGCTTAACTAATTACCAACATATATCACCGCCGGCTCCGACAAGCCAATTACACCTGATTGAAAATACTTTACTTTGTTCAACACATGCTTTTCATGTCGGTTTTAATTCAGTGTCAAAGCTTCTGAATATTACGGCGGATGATTGACTGCTGAGGGCCTCATGGTGTACAGTACATAAGCCAATAATGTCCCATTTGTCTGGTACGGAGGGAAAGCCGGTTAAACTGATTAGAAAAGGACATTAGACGTATAACTCGGTTAGTAAGGACATCGGCTCTAATGGCTGAACGTCCTTCACGAGAGTCTCGCTATGATTAATGCAAAGCAATGCCGATGACTGTGGGAGTTCCTGGAAACACGACATGACAGGACTGATGGGCAAGAAGGTTACAGGAAGAAAACAAATAAACTAAAATAAGTGTATACTGTCTGTCAATAATGTTTTATTGCCAGGAGGCTTTTATTGTTCATCTTCGATTAGCAATTCAAGGATCTGAAGAGCACAGACAACTAAAACCCTCTCAGCGGCCCCTGGAGCCAACATTTGCATCCCTTAAACTTACTCAAGAAGCCATTAAAACACCAGTGCCTCTTTAAAGGCACCGTGAATGACCACTGCCACCTCTTAAATCTCTTAAACGGCCTAAAAGAGCCTATGTTTAACCCATGCAACGCCACAAATACATCAATAACTCTTTAAAAACACATGATACCCCTGAAACTTTACTTAAAACCTTAAAGAAAAACCTCTGCAAGTCCTCAATGACCACCAGAACGCTCTAAAAATACCTAAATACCAATGGAATCCTTAAAGCCACCTTAAAACAACAACAAATGGAACTTGCTTTCCAACCCATGGAACCAGTAACCCTGTAAAGACCCCTGGAACTCCCTAAAAGACGCCGGAAAAACCTGTGATCAATGTAAAGTGCATTTAAAGATGTTCAGGACAAGACGTTCTGCGGATCTTAGGATCTCCAGAACCCCTAAACTCTGTAAACATATGCAGAGACCCTCCAGGCTAAAGCAGTCTGCCCTCTTGGGCTTCATGGTCTCACCCTTGAGTCTCAGGGGAGACCCCAAACAGCTTTGAACTCTCTTACACAGCCTGTTTTACCACTAAAAGACCACTATAACTTTCTAAAGCACACCTAACATAACTGGAGACAGTCCAGAATTGCTTGAAAGACCCTGATAACTCTCTTGAAAGTCATCTGAAATCTCTTTAAAACCCTGAAAATGACTTTAAGACCGCCTAGAAATTCCTGCAAACATTCAGAGTTCCCCTAAAACACCCCCAGAGCTGCCTGGAATTCACCCAAATTCACCCGAATTCTTCTATAATTTCTACAACCTTCAGTGGCCCCTATAGAGGGCGCTCAACCAATCGGTTTGTAGCATGTACCTTTAAAAAAAAGCAATGATAGCACAATAAATTGGTTTGTCACCAACTAACTCAATTTGTAGGTGTCATTAAAGAGCGACCATCTCCTTAAGCAGAAGTGATCGCGAAGAAAACACAAAAACGGCAAATACATTTTGCGTGACTTTGAGGAAGCGTCGCCTCACGAGTTCCTGAGATGCCCTGAGAACCTCCAGACCCATTCAAACAAACCCTGAGTCCGTCTATCAGCTGCATCGGAGGCTGCTCGCAACTGAAATGCAACAAAAGTGGAACCCTTTCTTGCAGATTCTTTCCACTCGGCCAATCACGAGGCTGCAAACCGAGCCCGGTCGCATCATCGGCAGCAGACAGCTGAGGAGCAATTCAGAACTCAGCTGTGTGCAAATCTCTTGTAGACGCTCAACGAGACCAAACATGTCGTTTCATAAGCAAACCCGATTCAATAAGTGAGTGAGTCTCTCTGAGCGGCTCCGTGTTCTGGTTAATTGCCGCGTCTTTCGGGGAATAAACACAAACAAGCAACTGTAGTATTTTGCCGTCGTTACAACATTGTTGGACGACAACACTTCCCGGAGCTGTTTTTCGTGTTTGCCAACAAAATAAAGAAACAAGATAGAGGACCCAAAAAAAATAGTAATTGTTTCCATGGTGATTATGTTCCCCTATTTGGTGTGTGTGTGTGTGTGTGTGTGTGTGTGTGTGTGTGTGTGTGTGTGTGTGTGTGTGTGTGTGTGTGTGTGTGTCGGCATGCAGGACGGCGAGAGAAGAGTCGAACGAAATGCCCGCGAGCTGCGACGGCGGCCGAAAGCAATTTCCTCGTCTAAATTTAGTTATGCAAAGCCTATGGGCATCATCAGCATTTGGTAATTAGTTTTATAATTACTGCTGTTTCCTCTCTCCCTCTGTCGTTCCATTTTTCTTTACACTGAGACCGGGGAATCAAAACATCTCACACTCGCAGCTGGCCCAATTACTCCGCCGTTTATTAAGTGCGAGCATGCACGGCGAGTGCTGGCTTTTTTTACTCAGCCGGAGGACGGAGCGGGACGTCTCAAAACCGCCACAAGGTCTCTGAGCGAAAGTGCCGGAGCGGCGTGTGACAGGTTTAGTAGTAGTAGTAGTAGTAGTAGTAGTAGTAGTAGTAGTAGAAGAAGAAGAAGAAGAAGAAGAAGAAGAAGAAGAAGAAGAAGAAGAAGAAGAAGAAGAAGAAGAAGAAGAAGAAGAAGAAGAAGAAGAAGAAGAAGAAGAAGAGATCTGTTGGTGAAGCGATTACAGCTGGAGGGAGCTCGCCGTAGACGGAAACATTAGGCTGTCGGCTGCAGAGAGCAAATGTGGATCCACACCTCTCTGAGAACTCGTGGGCGGTTGGTTCAGACCCCCTCTGCATCAGAAACACAGGACTTAAGGTCCAGGGGACTCAGTATCAATGAGTATTGATGAGGTCCGCTATCGGTACTTTATTAGTTCTGGAGATTTTAAATGAGACACGTAGAATAACATGTTTTTGATGAGATTATTTTAGGCTTATAGATTTGGTGGATTTCTATGACGGAAGTGTTCGATGCACATGATGTGTTCGAAGACCGCCGGAAAGATGAAAATCTGATAATGATGACTGTTTTTTCACGGCAGCTGGCTGTGACAAACGGTGCGGTTTTGCCAACGGTTCCTGCGAGACATCTGTCTGGTCTTCAGGTAGAACGTTGAAACCCCCCGCTCCTCCCGGCACCTCCTCTCCGTCTGGAGGAGGTCTGCCTCAGTCGCCAGCTCTGAATCACAGCCGGACTACAGGCTGGGGGAGGGGAGGAGGTGGGAGGAGTTTGATGTGAAGCGCCGTGTTTACCCGGGTGTCGGGGTCACTGTGTTCCCTGAGTATAATGGAGGAAGCCATTAGCCCAGCCAGCAGGCCGCATCATAAAAACGTCAGCTGGTACAAAGGGATGAGATGGATCATAACGAGATGAGACTCCCGCTGCCTCCTTCTCTCTCTCTCTCTCTCTCTCTCTCTCTCTCTCTCTCTCTCTCTCTCTCTCTCTCTCTTTAAGCCTCACTGATAGCCTCTGTCTCTCTAATTGACTGTCTCGTTTATTTTTCTCTCCGTCTCCCCGTCTCGTCTGTATCCCTCTTATTTTACTACTCTCTCTTTCTCACACTCTCTCTCTCTCCCCCTCCCTCTCTCAATCTCTGCGCTTACAGTCTCGCTAAGCAGGAGGTTGATTTTGTGTAGCGGCTGTCTGACTGTATGTAAAGCTGGATTGGAGACATCTGTCTGGTCTCCAGGTAGAACGTTGAAATGTGATGGGAGCGCACACACACACACACACACACACACACACACACACACACACACACACACACATACACACATATAAACACACACACACAAATATCACAATTAACTTTTCAGAACACGAGGAGGAGTCAGCTCGGATTATTATTGTAAAATGGAGACAATGTTTCACAGCATGATTTTCCGACATGTAGCAGATATTAGCGATGGAAACATTGTTGCTGTCGTCTGCCTGATTCCTTGATCCTTTATCTGAAAGAGGTCCGGCTGTTTGTAGCTAAACATACGAAAAAAACAATGAGCTGTGATTCATAGATGTCCCACGAAATTCCCACAAAAGCCCGATCTTTCCCCCAGGAGACCGCGGTTAATTTCCCCATGAAATCATCAGGGATTTGATGCCTAACTTTCTTAGGAGCTTCAACCCAAAACCATGATATTTTCTTCAGCCTAGCTTATAGTTTTTAGCTTCCTGAACTTTAGTAAGATGTGTTATGTGAAGACGGAAGCCATCTTGTTTGACCATATTAGGACTGAGGAGGAGTGACGTAGAGACGCCTTATACATCTCTGCTGTCGACCTGTCAATCACCTTGTAGCCCCGCCCTAAAGCATCCCTTGCTTTATGGTCTGTTTGACTCTAAATGACCATAATTTACTAAATGAACATCATGCTGTATTGAAGAAGACTTCAAACTAGAGATTGAGACATAAACTCATGTTTACAATGTTTACTGAGGGAATAAATCAAGAGAGAAGTAGAGTAATTTATATATACTTCTATACAACCAGAGGAGTCGCCCCCTGGTGGTCAAGAGAGAGAATGCAGCTGTGCTGTGTGTTGATGAGTCACCGCCGCTGTCGTTGGTGCTGAAGCAGCTGACAGGAAATTACGTAATCTCGGCCGGTGTGTCGTGCAGTGAGGGTTTGCAAGTCGTACTCTTTGATCAAACTCCGGCACAAGAATGTGATTCACGATAAGAAAGTCCTGTCTTGTCTCATCTTATATAAAGATTAGTGCTGTCATATTAGCGCGTTATTAACGGCGTTAACGCAAACCAATTTTAACGCCGTCAATTTTATTAACGGCGTTAACACATTTTAATTTTTCCACAAAAAAAAATCTGCGAGCACCACGCCGGATGTAGCTCAACCGGAAGCAAAACAATAGGCACGCCGTTTGGGCTTGGAAGCTAGGCTAACGTTACGGTTTGAAATGAATGAATGATATTCAGTGAACTGCGAACAGGTGCGCGTGCCAGAAGGGAACGTGAGTGAACACATTGAACACAGCAGGAGAGAACGCAACGTTAGCCAGCTAGCTAAAGCTCCGGTGGAAAATTATTAGCTTATGCTGTGTTCACACCGGACGCGACGCTACCGTTTTTGAGGAGGTAGATTTTGAGGAGAGGGGACTGACAAGGCAGAAGGTAAAGTGGTCCACCGTTCTATCAATAAGCAGACCTGCCAACCTGTATGCAATTTGCGTAGCGGATACGCATTTTGACGTCAAAGTACGCTGGTAAAAATTAATCTAAAATTAATTTTAGACTAATTGACCAGCACACATTATATGCAATGCAATATAATGCATGACGAGTATTTAATGACTTATCAATATATAGGTTATATATCAAGGTTGGCAGGTCTGAATAAGGCTAAACTAGAAGTTAACACTAATACAAACATTATTTTTGCAGCATGAGTGTGTTAGGGGAGAAGGATGCAGCCATTGTTAAACAGCTGGATTGAAATGCAGCTGGAACTGGTCGTGGCTAAAACTGGAAGGCAAGGTCTCAATAAAAGGGCAAGAGGTGTCCTCTCATCTAGGAGATGTATTCTCCAAAATCAACAGGCAGGGATTCGCCAGATGCATTCTCTGCATCAAAGATATAAATTATGCTAACAAAGGCAGCCATGCTCTCCCTTACCACATTGTGCCTCATATACTGTAAATGTTAGACCCAGTGACAGGCTGGCATGAAATGGCTTGCATAATACTTAGTAACGAGGCCATAATAATTTTTGACTCATGGCTGAAGTTAAGTTTCTCCAGCTCTCCCCAGGTTGGCAAAAAAAGCATCTCAAAATGCATCAGATTGATGCTTTAAAATATGGAATATTTAAATTTGTCCCCGGACCCCCCTAGAGGGGTAATATCCTTCTCACCTTTTTCACCCCTGACCCGTTTTCATGCCTGGTGCACTCTATAATTTTATTTTGTAAACCCTTGTTTACCTGAAATGTGCAGTGATTTTATTTTGTACCGCCCTGTTTGGCAGTTGTTTTTCAATAAAATAAAGCAAGCCAATCCACTTTTTCATGTTGATAAGAGCATTAAAATGAAAAAAAAAAATTGCGATTAATTGCGATTAATCGCGAGTTAACTATGACATGAATGCGATTAATCGCGATTAAATATTTTAATCGCTTGACAGCACTAATAAAGATGGACAAGTTGTTAAGTTTCACGTATTTAGCCGGCTTGTTAGCGATCTATTTAAATCTCCTGAACACTGAGAACGCTTTGTTTTGTAACTTTTGACCAAACCTCGCAAAACACGAGTCAATTATTATTAAGATTTTTGAGAATCTTTATCTGATCTTTGGCTCAAAATATTATGAAGTCTGTACCCTCAACATTTACTTACAATAATAATCATAAAGCAAGCATAAAGGTGAGTTCCGAGAAATATTTTCATATTAAAAACCATTATGAGCTCCCGTACTGAGCCATAAATAGGTTTTTGGGGTTCTATAAAAAATGCCATAATTTATATTTTAATAACCGAGAGAGAAGATATTATACAGAATGTAAAGCAGCAAATATATGACTATGTGCAAGTGTGTGTGTGTGTGTGTGTGTGTGTGTGTGTGTGTGTGTGTGTGTGTGTGTGTGTGTGTATGTGCACTCAGTCTGCATTCATTCAGGTAAACGAGTGTGTTCCTAATATGTACATGTGTGTATTTGTGAGAGTAAAGTTTGTTTGTGTGTGTGTGTGTGTGTGTGTGTGTGTGTGTGTGTGTGTGTGTGTGTGTGTGTGTGTGTGTGTGTGTTGATTGTAGACTGGCTCATGAAGTGTGGCATTTGGGTGTCTGCTGCTCTCTGCATGCATAATGAATAGCCAGGTGTCGGAGGGGGTCACACATACAAACGTACAGACACACACACACACACACACACACACACACACACACACACACACACACACACACACACATACAAACGCACACACACACAGACGCAACAGACTGTCAGACAAACACACAGAAGCTGAAACTCACTATTGGACACACATTCGACACACAGATAGATTCACACACAAACATCCAGTGACACACACACACTGAACTGGTGAGCGGTCAGTCATATAAACACACAGACACACACACACACACACACACACACACACACACACACAGGCTGGGTGTCAGTATGCTCAAAGGTCACGGTTGTTTGTGTGCGTCCTGCAGCAGATGTGGAGACTCTGACAGGAAGTCAAAACCTCCAACACTAAACTGTAGAAGAGCAACTGATGGGTCAATTACTGCAAAGGTCAACAGGGAGGAGGAGGTTATGAAGGGGGAAGGGTGGAAGAGGAGGAGGAGGAG
>JBAMJR010000323.1:2100000-2102500 GCA_038501785.1 Myoxocephalus aenaeus | reverse complement strand
TTTCCAAGACTTTAAACCAAATTTTCATGACCAAACATTTTGTGAAATCTCAGTGTATACATGAACACGTTAGAAAATGTAGTATTTAAACTAAAAATGAGAATTCCAAAGCATGCAGTATACCTTAAATGACACAAATGAATGAGAGACAATAGTTTGATTAAAAGAATAAACATAGATGCCTGTATGTATGCCTGCTTATATTTTGAGCGTCTTTCTTTTAAAAGCATATTAATTATTTCAAACTCAGCGTAAATGAACGTCATGAACACATGAATATGACTTATATATAATTTTCCGAAACTTTGGGGATTTGATTTTTTTCAAGGACTTTTCCAGGCCTGGAAAAAAACATTTTAAAATTCCATGACTTTTCCAGGTTTTCCATGACCATAAGAACCCTGTTAACGAGCCCCTTAACAAGCCCCTTAATGAGACCTAGACCAAGAGTCCGTCCTACCTTTGACGGACGTGTTGGGCGGCGGCCCCTCCATGCGCAGGTTCCAGGGCGGGTCCCCCTGGTTGGCGAAGTCCCTCATCTTCAGGTAGCTGATGGTGAGCCGGATGATGGAGGCCTTGTCCAGCTGGCTGGTGATGGCGCCCGGAAGCGGCAGCATCTTGGCCAGCTCGTAGAACTCAAAGTTCTCCTTCCCCCGCCGCGACCGTGCCGCGTCCCGCGACTTCTCCTTCCTCAGAGCCTGCAGCCTGCGGGACAGAAGCATGTTAGAGACGTGGGCGGAGCCTGTTCATATCCAACCATGGAGAATTTAATCAATCTGAACTTTTGTATGATGTTTAAACATAACTGTGATGTAATTCATACGTGATGTTCTGCACCAATAATACACATTCTTAAAGTTAGAGAGAAGTATTGTATTGTTAGGAAGATATGGTGAAATACTAAGTTAGGTTTAATAAAAGATGGTAACATGTCTTGTAATACGTCATTTGATATTCCTAAAATAAATCGGATCGAGTCGTGGCTCTGAGGACAGAGGTGGTCCTATTATTCTGCAGATGGTTAATATTTATAATTTGTTTCCATGAGAAAAGAAAAGATGATCAGACTTCTTTTTGGTCAATTTAGTAGATACAATATTTGCGGATGACATGACTTCCTGTGATTGGTTCCTCACACGACTCTTTAAAGTCAAACAAACAAAGAACGTCAACCATTGTAACCTTGTTTCCTCATTCCTTCTCCTCCCTCTTCCTCACACTGGAACTTCCATGACTTTCCACTCTATTACCTCTCTCTCTCCCCCTCTCTCTTCAACAACAACAGTGACGACCATACTTTCCTGCGGCCTCTCATCATCATCGGACGCCGTTATGAATTAACTTGGCAATAAATCAGCTGCTAAAAACCTCTGTGGGCTTCCTGCTGGCCACACACACACACACACACACACACACACACACACACACACACACACACACACACACACACACACACACAGAGGCAGGTGATTAATTTTTAGCCGTGCAAAAAAAAATTGTGAGGAAAGTGTTCGGGGGGATGAAGGGGGAAGAGGGGGATGAAAAGAGAAGGAGAGAAATTAAATGGAGGGACGGCAGAAGGAGGAGGAGGAGGAGGAGGAGGAGGAGGAGGAGGAGGAGGAGGAGGAGGAGGATCGAGTTGTTTAGGGCGAGGGATGAAAAATGGATGTCATCTGGAGAAGAACATCATTTTCATACTGTTTGTCATTTGTTTATCAGTGGGAACAAACAGTGAATGAAAAGAGAAGGGAGGAGGAGAGAGGATGAGAGGAGGAAAAGCGGAGAAGAGATCAAGGAGGAGGAGAATAAGCTCCTCCCTTATCTCTTCTCCTCTTTTCCTCCTCTCGTCCTCTCTGCTCCTCCCTTATCCCTTCGGGCGAGAGGAGAGGAGGAGAAGAGATGAGGGAGGAGGAGAGAGGACGAAAGGAGGAGAAGAGATGAGAGAGGAGGAGAGAGGACGGGAGGAGGAAAAGAGGAGAAGAGATAAGGGAGGAGGAGAGAGGACAAGAGGAGGAGAAGACATAAGGGAGTAGGAGAGCGGGATAAGGGTTAAGGGGATAAGAAGAACAAAAAGGAGCAGACAGAATGTATTTGTTCCGCAAACTCGAAAAGCATTTTGTTGATGGACGACAAATATGTCTTCATGTCTGCTCCGTGTGTGTGTGTGTGTGTGTGTGTGTGTGTGTGTGTGTGTGTGTGTGTGTGTGTGTGTGTGTGTGTGTGTGTGTGTGTGTGTGTGGACAAAGAGGTGTGTTTGACCTTGACTCAAACAGACATATTTATCATGTACCAGCTGAGTAGGTAAATGCAACACTTGTTGTGATCTCTGCGTGTGTTGTGTGTTGGCATGTGTTGGTGTGTGCATATGTGTTGCTGTTTGGGTCTTATAAACATGGAATGAAACCGTGTCGTAAAGTTCAGCCGGGTGACTTGATGGTGTTTTAAAGAGCTTGTCTCGGCCGGTGAGGTGTGCGTGTGCGTGTGTGTGTGTGTCATGTCG
>JBAMJR010000323.1:2090000-2095000 GCA_038501785.1 Myoxocephalus aenaeus | reverse complement strand
GGGGTGAGGGAAGCCGTCAAGCAGAAGAAGGAGGCCTTTCGGGCCTGGTTATCCCAGGGGTCTCTTGAAGCAGCTGACGGGTACCGGCAGGCCAGAAGGGCTGCAGCTGTGGTTGTCGCGGATGCTAAAACTCGGGCATGGGAGGAGTTCGGGGAGGCCGTGGAGAAGGACTTTCAGTTGGCCTCAAGGAGGTTCTGGTAAACCATTCGGCGGCTCAGGAAGGGAAAGCAGGGCCTACCCCAGGCTGTTCTCAGCGTGGGAAGGGGAACTGCTGACCCGGACTGTGGACATCGTCGGGCGGTGGAAAGAGCACTTTGAGGAACTCCTAAACCCGGCCAACATGTCCCCTGGAGAGGGGGCAGCGCCTGAAGTCCTTGGGGTGGTTGCACCCATATCCCTGGCAGAGGTCACTAAGGTAGTCAAAAAGCTCCTTGGTGGCAAGGCGCTGGGGGTGGATGAGATCCGCCCTGAGATGCTGAAGGTGCTGGACATTGTTGGGCTGTCTTGGCTGACACGCCTTTGCAGTGTTGCATGGGGGTCGGGAACAGTGCCCATGGACTGGCAGACCGGGGTGGTGGTTCCCATCTTCAAGAAGGGGGACCGGAGAGTGTGCTCGAACTATCGTGGTATCACACTAATCAGCCTCCCGGGAAAAGCTTATGCCAGGGTGCTGGAAAGGAGGCTCCGACCGTTTGTCGAACCTCAGATTCAAGACAAACAGTGTGGATTCTGTCCCGGCCGTGGAACAGTGGACCAGCTCTTTACCCTCGCAAGACTACTGGAGGGGTCCTGGGAGTTCGCCCAACCAGTCTACATGTGCTTTGTAGACTTGGAGAAGGCTTTTGACCGGGTCCCTTGGGGGTTTTTGTGGGGGGTGCTGCGGGAGTATGGGGTGCCGGACCCGTTGGCACGGGCCATCCGGTCTCTGTACGCCTGCAGTAGGAGCTGTGTTCGTATCCTCGGTAGTAAGTCAGACACGTTCCCGGTGGGTGTTGGTCTCCGCCAGGGCTGCCCTTTATCACCGGTCCTGTTCGTGACTTTCACGGACAGGATATCTAGGCGCAGCCAAGGGGCGGAGAAGATCCGTTTCGGGAGTCTCGGGATCGCATCTCTGCTGTTCGCAGATGATGCGGTCCTGTTTGCCTCCTCGGACCGTGACCTCCAGCATTCACCGGGGCGTTTTGCAGCCGAGTGTGAAGCGGCAGGGATGAGAGTTAGCACCTCCAAATCTGAGGCCATGGTGCTCTGCCGGAAAACCGGTGGACTGCTCCCTCCAGGTGGGGACAAACTGCCTACCCCAAGCGAAGGAGTTCAAGTATCTCGGGGTCTTGTTCACGAGTGAGGGTAAGGTGGAGCGTGAGATCGATAGGCGGATCAGTGCGGCTGCAGCAGTAAAACAGGCGCTGTACCGGTCCATCTTGGTGAAGAGGGAGCTGAGCCGGAAGGCGAAGCTCTCCATTTAATGGTCGGTCTACGTTCCAACCCTCACCTATGGTCACGAACTCTGGGTTGTGACCGAAAGAACGAGGTCTCGGATACAAGCGGCCGAAATGAGCTTCCTCCGTAGGGTGGCCGGGCTCAGCCTTAGAGATAGGGTAAGGAGCTCGGACATCAGGAGGGAGCTTGGAGTCGAGTCGCTACTCCTTCGTGTCGAAAGGAGTCAGCTGAGGTGGTTCGGCCATCTAGTCAGGATGCCTCCTGGACGCCTCCCATTAGAGGTTTTCCACGTCCAACTGGTAGGAGACCCCGGGGAAGACCGAGGACACGCTGGAGGGATTATATCTCCCGTCTGGCCTTGGAACGCCTCGGGATCCCCCAGGATGAGCTGGAAAGTGTTGCGGGTGAGAGGGAAGCCTGGGTCGGTCTGCTGAACCTGCTGCCACCGCGACCCGACCCCGGATAAGCGGCCGAAAATGGATGGATAGATGGGACTTGATGAGAATGGCAGCGGTGAATAATGGGGGGGAGAGGAGAGGAGAGCAGATAACGCTCTGAGCGAGCAGACTAGTTAACTAGTTAACGCTCTGAGCGAGCAGACTAGTTAACGCTCTGAGTGAGCAGACTCATTAGTGGGGAGCGAGTGCGTAAAACCGGATACTAAGTGGAGGAATGAAAAGGGTTTGATAGCTAATCACAAAATCGTGATGATTTAGGTGAAAAGAGATGACATCACTTACTGAGACAGACACACACACACACACACACACACACACACACACACACACACACACACACACACACACACACATGTACTTCACATGTAAATAAGTGAAATGTCTGGGGAAATACATTACAACTGAGGTAAAACAAATAAATATGTGTTGTATTTGTTGTCTTTACTCCCTAAATGTACATATATTCACATCACATATTACTAACTTTAATATTGTCAGTGTGTCTGAGAAACAACACTTCAGACATGCTGTATTTTTCCATTTACACTCCTAATCGTGAACCTAATTCTACCAATAGAAACGACCGCGTGTCTGTCGGAAGGTTTCATCCATATATTTACAGTATTTTTTATTTCATTTGTTTGCTTTATTCAGCTTTTTTTTTTTTTTATGACAATGTATTTCCACATAATCTTAGTTTGTTTTACAAACTACATTTTTGTTTTTCTTTGAATAATTTCCTCTTCTAATATATATACATATATATATTATATTTATGTATTATATATACAGTATATATATAATATATGTATATAATATATATATATATATATATATATATATATATATATATATATATATATATATATATATATATATATATATATATATATACATACATATAATATCATCCCAAAAAGGTTTGTTTGAAGTAAAACAGGTTGAATATTGTGCTTTGAATAAATAAAGAGAAAATGGATTCAGCTCCACATATATAATCAGCATATTTAGATTTATTAATTATGTGGTTTTTAATAGCGCTCATTTAGTCAGACAAATGTATATTTTAATTGCCCGTCATTAATACAGAACATCTGTAACGAGATGTTTTGCTTGCAGACATTTCGCAACAAGTTATCTGTGTTGGAAGTAAACTTTAATATTAATTAAATAATGCACAATTAGGCAACGCTTGTGTACCATAATGAACACCAAGAGGTGATGCTGTGAATTTTATGGATTTTAGGGGGTATTAATTAAGAACAAAAAACAAACACACATTTAATAAACGCAGGGTAACAAATTAAAGGGAGCCATGCTGAAGTTACTTTTCAATAGCGACCATTAATAAAATTAAATTAAATAAATAGACTGAAAGTGAACGTAGAAATGAGTTCAGCGTTCATAATTCATGACACAAAATCAATCTGGTGATGCTCGAAAAATCATATTTCAGTTTATCACGTCGGCCGGATGAAAAAACAGAAACATTTATGCCCCAAAGGTTTATTTACTGATGATTATTTTGTACTGGTTTATTCATATTTTTAGCCACAATAGCTTCCATGATGGCGGTGATAATGAATTAATATTCCACACGTGGACATTGTTGCATTTATTCATGCATCAGATTATAAACGGATGTTTTGCCTCCATTTATTCATCAAGACTTGTCTTTGTTTTTTGGGAGATTCTACGCTCATGGCGGAGGCGTGAAGGGTCGTTGATATAGAAATTATATCTAATTATATAGAAATGATCATTTTAGGGAGGTGACGTATTCCTTTAAGAGTCTGAGAACAAACTAATTGAGAAAAAAAGGCCTTTAAAAGTAAAATTACACACATTTTGGTGAATAGGGTAAAAACACGTAATTAATATATATCATCATGAAACTTCTGCATTTCATTTAGCTGACGCTTTTATCCGAATCGACTTACATTTTAGCTCTATACACCGTAGACACAGCAAGGGGGAGCAATTTGGGGTTAAGTGTCTTGCTCAAGGACGTATCCACATGGACTAGCGGAGCTGGGACTCGAACCACCGATCTCTGATTGAAAGATGGGCACTGACTTTTTTTTTTTTATCGCAAATGGTTCATCTAATGGTGATTGTTTTGGGGTGAATTGAAATATGCTTTATGGATAAATGTGAATTAGATGTCTTTAATTAAATAAAAGTGAAGCCGCCATTAAAGGGTCCAGATAATAAATGATTTGTCTTTAAAGGAAACGTCTCACATGCAGGAAATAAAGAACAAAAAAAACTAACAAAGAAGACGGACGGAGGCAGATCACAGGCAGAAGGAGGGATGATGAAAGAAAGATGCAAGAGGAGGAGAAGGAGGTGACAGCCGCTCACGGAGAGTTTAATCATTTTCACCTCCGCCGAACTCACCATCTCTCTCCCCCGATCTCTCCTTCTCTTACTCATCCTGCACTTCCTCCTCCTCTCTCCTTAGAGAGGAGGAGGCCCCCTCTACTCATCTCCTTCACTCCTTCCTCACACCCTCCTGTCCTCTTCTCTCTTATTTTCCAACCGCATCTTTGCTTCATCTCCTCCCGTTTCCACTCTCTCCTTTCCTTCTTTTCCTATCCTCTACCTGTATTTTGTCCTTCCCTCTCCTCCTTTCCTTTTTCCCCTGCTATCTCCTCACATTATCTTCTTTCCTTTCCCTTATCCTACTCTCCTTCTTTCCTTCCTACTTCTGTGTGCACTTCATTCCCTCACTCTTTTATTTTCTATACCCTCACTTCCTCTCCTCTCCTCCTCTAACCCCCCTCCTCCCTACTATGTCCTCACCTCCTCCCTCCTCCCTGAGTTCAGTGGAGTGGAACGGTTCAGTATTAGGTCTGAAATTAGCAGCAGTCCCTCGTTAAAGAGTTGATGCGCACACACACACACACACACACACACACACACACACACACACACACACACACACACACACACACACACACACGCACGCACGCACACACACACGCACACACACTCACACAGTGTTAATGGTGTAAAAGCTGCTGCCACCTTGGAGACACAAAATTACTTGAGCCCGTCTTTCTCTTCATGTCTTTATTATTTCTTCCTCTCTCTCTCTCTCTG
>JBAMJR010000323.1:2075000-2082500 GCA_038501785.1 Myoxocephalus aenaeus | reverse complement strand
AATGGTAGTGATACTGCTATACTGATAATACTAGTGATGCTACTAATACTAATAATAATGGTGATACTAGTGTTTGGTAACATGATCCGGGATAGGTCCACCTTAAAAATGTTGGACACTGCTTTCATGAGGATTAATAAAAGAACACAATGACAGTAGTAATACCAGTAATGGTGCTACCACTATAACTACTCGTATTACTATTACTGCCACCACTAATGGCAGTAATACTGGTATTACTTGAAATTACAACACTACTAGTATTCCTACTACTATTGCTGCCCTTGTATTACAACTGCTTATATTACTGCTATTATTGGTAGTACTGCAGTTGGTATCATTGGTACCAGTGCTACTCATGGTACTTTACTACTATTGGTAGTACTGCAGTTGGTATTATTGGTACCAGTGCTACTCAGGGTACTTTACTACTATTGGTAGTACTGCAGTTGGTATTATTGGTACCAGTGCTACTCATGGTACTTTACTACTATTGGTAGTACTACAGTTGGTATTATTGGTACCAGTGCTACTCAGGGTACTTTACTACTATTGGTAGTACTGCAGTTGGTATTATTGGTACCAGTGTTACTACGGGTACTTTACTACTATTGGTATCATTGGAACCAGTGCTACTCAGGGTACTTTACTACTATTGGTAGTATAAGGTACTTTTAGTGCTAATGCTCACAATACCTGTCTGTTGGTCTTAAAACAGCAGAATTTAGAATGGAGTTTGGTGTGACGTTCCCTCACGATAAATACCTGAGGTACACACTCTCTGACACTCTTCTGACTGCACGGAACTCTTTAAATGACATTTTGTGACATTAACACCATCAGCCGGTGGAGCTCTTTAACCATTATCTGGGCTCAGCCCAGCTCAGCCCCACCCCTCCCGCGCTCCGGCCCTATCTGAGCGAGGGATTGCCTGCTAAACCTTTTCCATGCGGCAAGTGGACCATGACTGGGGATGAAATAGGCTGAAATCCCGTGGAGAAGGAAAGGGTTGGAGGAGTGGATGGGGAGTAATCAGAGAAGGAGACGGGGCGAGAGAGAGACGGGGCGAGCAACAGGTAGAGGAAGTGCAGAGAGAGAGAGTGCTTTCTAAATGCAGCGTGTCTATCCGACTATCCTCCAACTGATAGACTTCTGACGACGGATGAGGAGCCAATCTGAAGGAGACTTTCACAGTTGAATCTCCACAAATAAAGGATGGAGGGGGGGTGATGTGGACCTTATAGCCTGTCTGTCTCCATCCCCGTCTACCTGTCTTTCTGTCAACCAGGAGCATCAGATCGACGTCCGACAGCCTTTTCAGCCGGCTGTCTCGTCTTGGTCTTTGTTCACTTCCTGGTTCTCCTCATTTGTCTCTCTTTCCACTCGTCTCTCGTCTTTTCTGTCCCATTGTGAATCAAACATGTTTCGGAGGCGTGTTCGTCTTCACCTCTTTACGTTCATCCGCCTCTCATATCATAGGCCAGATTGTCCTTTAGACAATACAGCAATGCTGAGAAAGGTGTTGATGGGAAAATAAAGGTTCAATGCAACCGATGGCTAAAATACTGAGATTGTAATATCTGTAAATAGATTACTTGTACAGACTGGTCTTGTCCAGCATTCGTGGAAAAAGCTCTGAAAACAATGCGCCGGCATACACAATATTCCGTATGTTATCCACGAGTTAGGAAGTATAAAGAATGCAACAATGCACAGAGGAGGATGGAACCTACGACCAGCGATGTTTCTGTTCATTCCTCGAGTGAAACAAAAAGTTAATGTTGACATAACTTCTGCAGTTATTTGAACCCAAACGGCCGTCTTTTCTTCAACTTAAAGTAGTTTTGTTGTCTCAACCTAAAGGAGTTGTTTCCTGTGAAGACGGAAGTATATTTTGAAAAGGTTGTGTTCAAGTAACGAGAGGAAAATTGAGATGCGCTGCTGGACTTTTAGTCGGAAAGCTAGTAATTTTTTCTTGGATATCATAAGAACCCAGTGGCGGGCCATGGATTTGCACCTACGCCTGCGCTGTTGATCACAACTTCTTCTTCTTCTTCTTCTTCTTCTTCTTCTTCTTCTTCTTCTTCTTCTTCTTCTTCTTATTCTTATTCTTATTCTTATTCTTATTCTTCTTCTTCTTAAATGTGGATTCATCCAACAAAAGGTGCATTACCGCCACCTACTGTTAAAATTACAGAAAAGACCCCCCAAAAAAATAAGATCAACTAGCAGAGCCGTGGTTTGAATCACCAATCCTCTGATTGAAAGACAGGCATGCTAACCATTGAGCCAACAGTCACAATGGATTGGAAGACTGACATTACACGACATATTGCTCAACTGTCCGTATTCATTCGTGGTGTTGATGAGATTTTGGCTGTCCCCGAGGAGTTCCTTGTGACCAATCCCAGCACACGTTAATGGCCACGCGGGCCCTGTGGCCAAACACACGTTTCATAATGCTAGCAGGCCTCTCTATATAGTTTAATCAGCTCTCGAAACAGAGGTGAAATGTGATTGGATGAGAAGACCCTTAGCAAGCAGCGGCACCGTATACAATACAATTATAAAATAGCTATAAGTTTTAATTTTGTGATTCTGTTTAGGCCAGCAGAGAAGGCTTAGCAGGCCCTGACGGCCCGCCGCTGTAAGAACCAATGTATGAGGGTATACGTTGAATTATATAATTCTTCTTTTTGGGAAAATCTTCTCACAAATTACATTGTGGGCAAATTTAATATGCTGAGATTAAAAAAGTATGAGAATCAAAACCAGAAAAAAAAACATCAAATTATAAGTTGCTAAAACCCCTGTTTTTAATATGATTAGACAAACATTCAATATGCTCTCTTCAATAAGGAAGTGTTTTATATTTATGCATTCTTTACAGGGTAATAATTTTACTTAGTTCACCACTTGCAGATACACTGGACTTTAGGCTAAAAACACAAGAACCATAAAAACACGAATGATGCCCTTAAAGAACATAAATCGGCACTGGTGGTTATTTAGAGCTAACTGCAGGCAAGTTAGAGATCAAGTTCAGCTTAAAAAATCGTGAGTGATTTGTGAATTTAAAAAAGATGGCTGAAACAAAAACGTAATTTAAAAAAAAATCAATGGCGTGTGGTGTGTGAAGTCCCCAGGTGACCAAACTAATCGCCTGGGTTTTCGTTGATGGAAACACAAAACGCACAAAAATTTGCTCTGGTTCTTGCAGACTCACTCTGGTTCTTGCAGAACCAACAAAAGACAGATGGACTCTGAGAAGCTTCTTCCAGGTGAGTTCTGTTTCTTTAACCGCGCCGACTGCTTCCTGCTTCTCATAGACATCAATTCATCGTCACGCTTCTCTTGTTTTCTATACTTTTCCACTTAAGATTCATCTCCTCTTCTTTCACCTTCTTCTTGTGTTTCTCAATATGTTTTTTGCATGTTTTTTAATATGATTAGACAAACATGCAATATTCTTACTGGTGAGACGAGATAAAGGCAAAGCATGGCTACTGGTTTGTGTTAGACTGGTTTGTGTTTGACTGGTTTGAGTTCTACTGGTTTGTGTTCTACTGGTTTGTGTTCTACCTTTAAACGACCGGGCGGCTTCTCGGTTCTGTTATTATGACAAAACACGTCAAAAATGTATAATATGTACATATAATATAATACATGCAGAGATGTTAGATTGTTAGAACAGAACAGAATGGAATAGAAATAGAACACAACAGAATAGAACACAAAAGAATAGAACAGATCAGAGTAAAGCGGAGTGCAGTGGAGCTGGGAGTGGATGTGGACAGGCACTCATGTTTATTCATGCAGCCGTGAGCTGCAGACCTGCAAGGTGACTGGCTGTCACACACACACACACACACACACACACACACACACACACACATGTATGCAGGTGCAGAAAAAGACAAACACTCACACATCTGGCCTGCCTATCACCTTGGATCAGGAAGATAGAGGTGTGTGTGTGTGTGTGTGTGTGTGTGTGTGTGTGTGTGTGTGTGTGTGTGTGTGTGTGTGTTATGGCAGAAAGTAAACAACAAAAGCAGCTCATTCAGTCTACATGTTCTACTGTTACTAGTTTTACTGCTGCGTTTAATCTGAACACACACACACACACACACACACACACACACACACACACACACACACACACACACACACACACACACACACACACACACACACACCTGTGTCCTTCTGTGTGTTAATTGTCATGTCTGCAGTATTTCTCTCTCTCACACCACAAAAAACTGAATTTTGACGTGACAGAGTTGGTCATAGATTTTATTTAGTATTACATACCGTTTTTTTAAATATTGATTGATTTGACAGTGAAAATACGGCATTGTTTATTTAAATGAAGTGAAAGTGATGTATGTCGGCCTTTCAACCGTATATAATCTGCAAACCTTGTTGACCCTTTTAAGGAATAAAAACACAATGTTGCATAATACGTTTATGTGGTTGCTGTACGAGCATCATTCTATAGGTGTGTGTGTGTGTGTGTGTGTGTGTGTGTGTGTGTGTGTGTGTGTGTGTGTGTGTGTGTGTGTGTGTGTGTGTGTGTGTGTAGTTAATATTTCACACTAATCTTACAGGCATGTGTGAGTTTATTAATTATGGCTTAAAATGTGAAGCAAAGACGCTCATGAATAACAGCAGCCGCTGAATAATAGTCACACCGCTGCAACGGCCAACAGCTGGATCCTCTCACAAACACACACACACACACACACACACACACACACACACACACACACACACACACACTACACCACAACTACAGTGACTGTGAGTGAATGCGGCTGCAGCTGCTCAGTTGTTTGGTTTCTCTCTGTTTGTGTCTCACCTCAGAGAAACTACTAAACTACTAAATACTGTACGTGGAAGTTCATTTTTAACGTTTAAAATGAACTTAAAAAGAGTCCCAAAGCGATCGGTGCACCTCAAATATGTCTTTTGTCTTCTTGGGTGGACGGACACGATGACCACGAGATGCATTCAAAGCGTTCACTTATTATTATTTAATAAATACTGTGACATACTTCACGTATTAAGAAGCAAACAAAGGAAACAATATTCTGCAAAATAAATAAAGTAAACCACTAAACTTAAATGAAAGTAAAAGAAACTATTGTACGTTCCAATGAATAATTGAAAATACACGTTTTTTCTTTAAATGTATATTATTAGTTGCCCCATTGTTGATTTATTTTATTTTGTATATATATACATATACACTATTATAATTTCACCACAACTACTGTACCCCACTACTACAACTAATGCTATAAATGAAGTACACAAACACTCAATGGAAGGACATTGATTCTCTGTGGAAGGAACAAACACACATGTTTGCACTAATGAACACACTCTTGGCACATGTGTGTGTGTGCGTGCGTGTGTGTGTGTGTGTGTGTGTGTGTGTGTGTGTGTGTGTGTGCGTGTGTGTGTGTGTGTGTGTGTGTGTGTGTGTGTGTGTGTGTGTGTGTGTGTGTGTGTGTGTGCTAACATGCTAATCCACACACACACAGTTAAAAGCAGCTTGCTTGCTGTTCTCAGAGCAGTAAAAGCTCCGGGCCTCTAAATCACACGTTACACGGACCTGCTTCACTTTACTTCCCTTTGATCTTTTTTTATTTAAAAAACACCAACTTTAAACCCCTCCTTCTCCTCTCTGGACGGAGTAAATTAAATTAATAAGGCGCACACATCAGAGCGGCTGTGTGGCTGCAGGCCGTCTCTCTATCCTCGACACCAGATCCTCCTCATGTTTTTATAATATATTTACACTAATTGAAAATCCACCAATTCCTCGACACATCATGGCGGGCTTGTTAAAACAGATTTGTATCCGTCCGCACAGACTCCCGATAATGGATCCAGTTAATTAGCTCTCCTGTTATTTATTGTGAAACTTTGATTTAAAAAATAACTAATGAAAAAAAGCAGGCACGTGGAGTGACGTAAAGTTTGAGAGAAAATCTGGAAGAGAATTAATTGTCAATTTCTCACTTTCTTTCTTCGACATTCAGACTTTTTTACAGTTTCGTAAACGGCGATGACGTACAAAATATGAAGTACTTAATAAGTCAGTATATTAAGTAATTAGTTTAAGTACGTATTAAGTCAGTATATTAAGTAATTAGTTTATGTACGTATTAAGTAAGAGTCTTAAGTAATTAGTTTATTAAGTATTAAGTCAGTATATTAAGTATGTATTAAGTAAGTATATTAAGTACTTATTAAGTCAGTATATTAAGTACGTATTAAGTAAGTATATTAAGTAATTATATAGCTCATTTTTTTTTGAGCTCGTCTCATCTTTAGGAGAAGAAAAGCAGGCTCGGGTTAAACGTAACAACAGAACCAACCGGACCTTGTTTGTAAAACAAACAAGTAAAATATACATTTTTAATGTGGAATCTGATAAAATCACTTCGGTGCAACAAGCTCTGATTCAGATGCAATCCTCTGACCTGCAGCAGAATTTAAAACAGGCCTTTAAGGAAACGGCTTCCGTCAGGATTAAGGTCTTCAAATTAACTTCAAACTGGACGTATACAGTGTAAGTGAAGCTTTATTCTTCCCTCAAAACAGCTCAAGTCGACTCAAAGAGGAGGAAGTGAGCATCCTACGAGGCTCAGCCCCGGTGCCCAAATCACCGCCTCGCTTTTAAACCAACAATATGTAAAAAAACACACACTTTTCTCCTGTTAGAACACATCTAGAGGCTCCATAACGGAGCGGAGCAGCGGCTTCTAGCACTCAAGTCTTCCTGGAGGGGGGGTGTGATGGGAGGGCGATGCTGGAAAAAAAGTGCCGCGGGCACCAGTGAGCAGCGGCGCGGCGGCCCAGCGGCACAGGTAGAGACAGGGTGAAAGTCAAACCTCTTCACTGCAAACAAAACCTTGGGAATACGGGGCAATAAATACATGATGTCTGAGTGTGTTTGTTCTGGGTTTGAGTGATTCTTGCAGCCGTCCTGTGAGGTGGGATGTTTGCAGTTATGAGGAAGGGAGATGTTATCAGACAGAGGGAGGAGGGAGGAAGCTGTCATTTTTTAACACTTTTCTGAGAGCAGTTTGGGACGTCGACGGCGTCTCTAGGGGATATCGCGCGTCAAAGGCACCGATGTCGACATTGACGGCGGGGCGAGCGGGGATTAGTAGGTGTGAGAAGCGAGAAGAGAAGCGAGAAGAGAAGCGAGAAGAGAAGCTCCGGTGTGGTTTTGGGAAATAAGCAGAGGCCAAGTGACGAGTTCAAACGTTTTGTCTGGAGGACGTCTTGCTGCTGTTATTCTCTAGCGGCGGTGATGAAACACACGTTGTTCGTGGCGGCCTACAAATCGACGGCTGGAGCTACAACAGAAAGTTTTGTTGTTTTTTTAAACTACACCACAACTTCTGATCCAACAATTCCGGCCAACAAACGGAAAAAAGACGCAGGTGGGCGGAGTTTGGTCGCAAAAGATTGAGCAAAATG
>JBAMJR010000323.1:1995000-2070000 GCA_038501785.1 Myoxocephalus aenaeus | reverse complement strand
TCAGAGAGTCAAATCAATACGTTTGCTCCAGCTGTCAAACTAACGAACTGAAGGGACAGAAAAAGTTCGATAATATTTCAGATTTGCACCGTTGCAGAACTAAACCTGCAGAATGCTGATGGACGTCATGTGACATAAATATTAATATGTCATGTGACATAAATATTAATAATACTGAGTCTCTACTGACACATGGACTTAGTTTACAGGTGTTTTAATGTGTTCATTCCTTCTGGATTATATATTAATATTCCTGCATGTAGTAAAGAGTACAATATATACCTCTGAGGTGTAGTACAGTAAAAAAAAAAGTACAATATTTACCTTTGAGATGTAGTACAGTAAACAGTACAACATGTACCTCTGCGATGTAGTACAATTAAAAGTACAATATGTACCTCTGAGATGTAGTACAGTAAAAAGTACAATATGTACCTCTGAGATGTAGTACAGTTAAAAAGTACAATATCTACTTCTAAGATATAGTACAGTAAAAAGTACAATATGTACTTCTGAGATGTAGTACAGTAAAAAGTACAATATGTAGTAAAGTAAAAAGTACAATATGTACCTCTGAGCTGTAGTACAGTAAAAGTACAATATGTACCTCTGAGCTGTAGTACAGTAAAAAGTACAATATGTACCTCTGAGATGTAGTACAGTTAAAAAGTACAATATCTACTTCTAAGATATAGTACAGTAAAAAGTACAATATGTACTTCTGAGATGTAGTACAGTAAAAAGTACAATATTTACCTCTGAGATGTAGTACAGTAAAAAGTACAATATGTACCTCTGAGATGTAGTAAAGTAAAAAGTACAATATTTACCTCTGATATGTAGTACAGTAAAAAGTACAATATGTACCTCTGAGATGTAGTACAGTTAAAAATTACAATATGTACCTCTGAGATGTAGTACAGTTAAAAAGTACAATATTTACCTTTGAGATGTTGTACAATAAAAAAGTACAATAGTTACCTATGATAAAGATGATATTTAGAAAGTACTTGTGTATTAGTACATTCACTCTATACTGTGATTTTTTTTTTTTACAATATTTACCTTTGAGATGTAGTACAGTAAACAGTACAACATGTACCTCTGAGATGTAGTACAATTAAAAGTACAATATGTACCTCTGAGATGTAATACAGTAAAAAGTACAATATGTACCTCTGAGATGTAGTACAGTTAAAAATTACAATATGTACCTCTGAGATACAGTACAGTAAAAAGTACAATATGTACTTCTGAGATGTAGTACAGTAAAAAGTACAATATGTAGTAAAGTAAAAAGTACAATATTTACCTCTGAGATGTAGTACAGTAAAAAGTACAATATGTACCTCTGAGATGTAGTACAGTTAAAAATTACAATATGTACCTCTGAGATGTAGTAAAGTAAAAAGTACAATATTTACCTCTGAGATGTAGTACAGTAAAAAGTACAATATGTACCTCTGAGATGTAGTACAGTTAAACATTACAATATGTAACCTCTGAGATGTAGTACAGTTAAAAAGTACAATATTTACCTTTGAGATGTTGTATAATAAAAAAGTATAATAGTTACCTATGATAAAGACGAGATTTAGAAAGTACTTGTGTATTAGTACATTCACTCTATACTGTACTTAAGTACAAATGTGATGTAATTGTACCTCTCAGTACTGCTAACCTTCATCCAAAATCCTTCATAAGTGAAATAAAACTTGAAGTATCTCCATCAACAGAAGTAATCCTCCCATCACATCAAACCAACAGCAACAAAACCAGTTCAGCGAACCAGCCACACTGCTCATATCCAAGAAAACACACACTACTACCATTACTACCAATACTACTACTACTTATACTACTACTACTGCTACGGGGAGCACACACAAACATTACCATGGTGAGGAGGTATGCTGCTGCTGGCCGGCCAGGTGAAGCGTCTTGGGCCGGGCGGCGGAGCAGCTGCCTGCATTAGCCGGCCGCTCCCAGTAGGGGTCACTGTGGAGCACACAAAAAACGTGAAGAGGTTCTTTAACGACAGCCGGAAGAGACAACGAGCAGGAGAAGGAAGGAGGAAGGAAGGAGAGGAAGGAGAGAAGGTAGGAGAGGAAGTAGAGGAATTAAGGAATTATTCACAACAAAAGGTTTGCATCCAGTTGAAGAACATGTTAAATAAGTAGCAGCACAATATATTTAGACAATTTTGCTCCAGCTTCATGTGGAGCAGTTGGGCATTTTAACTCAGTGGGCAAACAAAATAAAAAATAAAAAATATACCTTCATGACCTTGTGAGCTTCTAAAAATCTCAAACTGAATCAGCGCCCCCATCCCAAACACAACAAGGATAAATAAGAAGTGGGCGTCATGATGTCACTCATTGGTTTGAAGCCTTGAGTTCAGCATTTTTTGACATTGCAATCTTGGATTATAGCAGTCGCAACTTGTTTTTTTTGCAACCAGTGAACAGGAAGTGACTAATTAGGAGTGACGTAGAGACACCGTATACGAGAAAGAAATTATCCTTTATTAATCCCCTTGGGGAAATGGTTCTCTGCATTTGACGAATCCTTGGTTGGGGAACAGTGGGCTGCCCTGTGAGGCGCCTGGGGGTTGGGTGTCTTGCTCATGGACACTTTGATATGTGAACTATGGGGGGACTGGGGATCAAGCCAGCTACCTTGTGGTTGCGGGACGACCACTCATCCCCCTGAGCTACAGCTGCTCTGGTGTCATCTTGTAGCCTCGCCCTGAAGCATACTTTTCTTTATGGTCTGTTTGACTCTCAATGGACCATAATTTACTAAATTAAAAGCATGCTATAATGTCTGGTGGAGAGCTATCAATCAGAACAGAAAAAGTTTCCAAACCGAATCTGAATTTTTAGGATATGTTTACAAAATACATGTTTTGCTCCAATAGAAAATATTTGGCTGAACGAGGATGAACTGAGCTGCTTGGAGGTCCAGAGCCCACACAAGGGGTGCGTTTCCTCCCAGTGTATTTGCATTAAAAACCTTCGAGCTCCCATTAGGAACCAGTAACTACAAGCTCAAGCCCAGAGAGCCTTTTGCATGTTTTAGCACATTTATTACAAACCATTGTAAAAAACAGTGCTGCTGTGTTTAATATGTCCACTACCCAGACGTCCGTTGACTTCCATTCATTGTTTTGTACCACATGAAAAGCTATTAGTGGACGTGAGCTCTGTGATCCATCACCGTGAACATTCATTCATCCTCGTGAGTGCGTCACTTTGTGGAAACAACTCGGAGAAGACTTTTTAAATTCATTCGGCACCTTAAAGTGGGACGGACTTCTCTTTTTATTAGCCCGTCTCTTGTGAGAACCCAAACTTTATGGAAGTGCAGTAGTAGTACCTCACTGGAGTACTTCTTACTTGTGGTACTATGCAAAATGTTACACCAATGAAAAATACGTACACAGTGAAAATAAAAGTAAAAGGTACAAAATGGCGATAAACTTGAGCATTGCAATGTTATGTTTTGTAAATTTTTGTATCAATTTAATAAAAACGCTGTCGTTAATTATGATTAATAATGTTCAATGCAGATGGCAGCTCAGATTGCACAAAAAGTAGTGCTCTGATGTTAGAGGGACGGTAGAGAATGCAAACGCAGATCCCTCCGCTTTGATTGCACTTTTTATCCGATTCTTTGCAGACGATTGTGTGCTCTTTATACTATGGCAGTTTTCATATAATTAGATCATTAAAACAATTGCAATGCATCGCCTTGCTTAGATATCACAATATATTGAATCGCCACCTCTGTATCATGTATCATCGTATTGCCAGATCTCCAACAATCAGCGGTACTAAAATGGTTAAAAAAAATGTATACCATTTGTTTGTTTTTTAAATGTGTTGTATGTATTTAACAAACTGTGATCAAAAATGTAAAATATATGTGGTCTGTATTTATTGAGTTAAACACACAGGTGTGCTCCTTTAAGGCCCTTACTACTCAGGTTATAATGTGCTTGAGTGATGCTTTATCAAACTAATTGTATCAAAATGCCACAAACTAAACAGCTCGTCTCGTTGTTCATGTTGCTCAGTTGGCCTTGATTATTATTATATTTAATTTAATATGAAAGCTGAAAGCTGAAATAAGGAGCTGAAATAAACTGACATATTTGATGGAGTAAGATGATTTAACAACCTGGAAACAAGATGGTAAAACTTGGATGATGGAAGTCCAAGAATGTGCATTAAAACGATTGTTTTTATTTAGTCTCTCTCCGTGAATAAAACTCTTTTATCTATCAGTAAAAATATTTGTGTCCGGTGAGTTGGGAGAGGTGTTTGCCTGGTCAACTGAAACAACTCGTGCCTTTTTGAAATACTGAAGAGAAATAAACGCTGCAGCCCAACAGTCGACAGGCGACGTGACACGTCGGATGGTGAAATGCAGAAACACAAAGCAGCCCCTAAAGTGACTATGCACTGTGAATTACTGGAGTTTTACACACCCACCAAAGACAGGCTGTCAAAACCCATGCCGGAATGGATTTTTCATACCGAGAGAGGGAGAGCAGGGGAGGAGAAAAGAGAGGAGAGGAGAAAAAAATAAAGAGAGAGAGAGCCGGGGAGGCAGTGAAGCGATGTCGGCTTGCAGGAGAACATTAGCTGCACGGTGTAGCGCTCCATAAAACCATTGACATTGTCGGTCTTGCTTTGTGGACGAGTATTATTGTAAAACACCGTTTTCTGAGGCGAGCCGGCCGCTATTGTTCTTGTCAGAGGGGTGAAGCGAGGGCAGCGGCGGCATCACTTACTTCTGTTTTAAAGCCGTGCGGGAGGAAAAAGCAGAGAGAGGGAGGGAGGTTCAAATTAAACCAGCGAGATGTAAGTCCAGAGATTGTATTACTTTTTTAGATTTGATCTCTTGATGCATGACTGGGGAACATATCGCTGCTGTCGGAGAGTGGGATGGCAACCAACGAACGAAACAAAACAACAAAAAGCACAGAAAGAAGAAGAAGAAGAAGAAGAAGAAGAAGAAGAAGAAGAAGAAGAAGAAGAAGAAGAAGAAGAAGAAGAAGAAGAAGAAGAAGAAGAAGGTTTGTTCTCCGTGAGCTGGGTGTACTTTACTGATTACACAGCGAGGTTCAGAGAGACGCAGTCTGGAATATCATATCAACCTCCAGTTAGTGAGACACAAACAAGTGGATTGTTACAGGATGCAACCTCATTCATCTCGGGGTAAATGGATCAGGACGTCCCGTTATCAAAAGTATGATATCATCTCGTCCCAAATGTGGATCTAAACTTCCTCCTCTGAGGTTAAATGAAAGGAGGCTTTTCTGCTAATTGTTGTTTCCAAATGATTTCATTGAGTGGTTTCCGTAGTCAAGGACCTCAAAGCTGCACTAATGCATCGCTTCTTCTCATCAATGGGTTGAACAAGGACTCATATATTGTGAAAGATGTCACAGAAACCACAGAAACCAAAGAGAAACGCCACGACGGCAGTTTCCTTCATCAACAACGTTTTTAGGGTCGCCATCTTGTTTTTTAGCAACCAGTGAACAGGAAGTGACCATGGACTGAGGAGGAATGACGTAGAGACGCCGTATACGTCTCTTTTGTTGACCTGTCAATCACCTTGTAGCCCCGCCCTAAAGCATCCTCTGCTTTATGGTCTAAAATGATCATAATTTACTAAATGAATATCATGCTGTATTGAAGAAGACTTGAAACTAGAGATTGAGACGTAAACTCATGTTTACAATGTTTACTGAGGGAATGACAATCATTCATTTAATTATTAAACTATAAAAACACGTTAGTAAAGGAGCCCGTACAACAGAACATTTAAAAAAATCACTTCCTGTTCGACACATTGTCATGACATCACTAACGTTGGGACATCACTAACGTTGGGACATCATTAACGTTATGACATCACTAACATTTTGACATCACCGATAACGCCAGTGTCACACCAAAGACCCTCCTTTTTACTCCCTCCCTTTCTCACATCCTTAAACTCTTCCTCCATCCCCTTTCCTTTATCTCCATATAATCCCTTCCTTGCCTCCTTCCACTCTTCTTCTCCTTCTCTCTACCTCTTTACACATCACTCCCTTCATCACTAATTAGTTTTCTTCACCTGCACCATTTACTTCCGTTGATTTCTATCCTTTCCTCCCTAATTTCCCTTTTATCCCCCTCTCATCTTTCTCTATTTTCCCCACTCCATCTAATTTTTCCTTATTTTGACTCACCCTCTTTCCTCTCCTCCCTCCACAGTATTCTGTATGACTCCCTCCATTTTCTCCTTTCCTTGTGTTTCCTCTCTTTACATTCCCTCCCCTCACATCCTTTAAATCATTTCATCCATCCCATTTTATATTTACCTCAGTGCTTCTTTTATTATTTTACTCCATCTCTCCATTTCTGCTCATGTCCTTTCCTCTTTTCTCCTCCCTCCATCTTTACCTTCATCCCTCTTTTATCTACATACAAATTGCTCCCTCTCTTTCTTTCCTTCCTCCTTCCTCCCTACATCCTTCTCTCTTGTTCTACTTCCACTCCTCATCATCCCTCCATTCTCTCTTTTTCTCTTTCATCAATCTGTCCATTAGTTCCAGATTGATGCCTTCAGGTGTCTCGCTGTCATTTTGGAAAGTGGTCGAGTAACTGCACTGCATCAAACACACTAACACACACACACATATACAAAATCAACTCTACACACATTAAATGAACACAACAACTGTGGGCACGACACACACACACACACACACACACACACACACACACACACACACACACACACACACACACACACACACACACACACACACACACACACACACACAAACACTCTCTCTCTCTCTCTGGTGCACAAGCAGAAATTCAATAACCTGAGTATAAACAGAGTCGCTCGCTTGCGCACGCCGACACACACACACAAAGACAGACTCATGGATAAATGCACACTGAGATGAACATAAGCAAGTAAACAAACACACACACACACACACACACACACACACACACACACACACACACACACACACGGTAGAAATACACACTCCATCAGGCCAAAATGGCAGTGGTGGGAGGCAGTACAATGGGTATTGCCGGGCGCCGGCAGAGCTAAATTGCAGACAGCGAAGGGGAGATCTGGGCCATTTTTCAAGGCCGACTATATATTACAAATTGGCTACCAGGGCATTGTCTTAGAACACACACACACACACACACACACACACACACACACACACACACACAAAGTGTAAAACTAATCCTGGCTGGCTTGTAGCCCAAAGAGTCGCAGAAATCTGCCCTTTTCCCTCTTTTTCAACCATTTCCCCAGAATAAACCATGTGATTGAAAATGTGTCAGTTTAGCAAAAAGCAAGGACGCCACACACACACACACACACACACACACACACACACACACACACACACACACACACACACACACACACACACACACACACACTTATGTTCCCCTGTTCACTGGCTGTAGCACCTACGTTTGTTATGAGAATGTTCAACACTTCCAGGGTCAGGGTCAAATCCTTACCCTGTGGTACACACACACACACACACACACACACACACACACACACACACACACACACACACACACACAGAGGTAAAACATACCTGTACACACAGACACACACTTCGTCCCCAGCTGGCCTCGATGTTTTGGTCTGGGTTTAGCCGGTCGGTCTCGCTCCAGTGCCGCAGTAAAGCTGGAGGAGAGTTTAACTCCAAAACTAATTCCCTTTCAGAAACACACCAAGTTCTTTAACTATCTTTGTGAGGACCGACCGGAGCTTTAGATCTCAAGACTGAAGATAGTTTTAGAATTGAGCTCATCTAAGAAAAGTAACCAACAGGACTTCACTTCATCGTTTTATAACGTTTAGACATTTCTGTGAAATTGTAATCATTTGAATCACAACGACAATTGACCCCCAAATTCAAACGTGTTCATTGTTGAGTCCCAGTGGAAGTTTGTGCCAAATTTAAAGAAATTCACTCGAGGCGTTCCTGTGATGTTGCATGATATCTTTATAAAAGTTACTCGTTTTTTTCTGCGTTTTCCTCCAAAAAAGTCCAGCAACCCGCTTGTTTCATCCTCAGTCTTTTCAAAATAAACAGGAAACAACTTAGTGCAGTTTAGGCAACAAAACTACTTAGATAGAGAGCATGGTTTGGGTTCAAATAACTTGACCTAAGTGAGTCATCCTGGAAAGTGACGACATTTTCGAATAATTGTGGAAAATACTTTTTCAGAATTTCGACTTGATCTTGTAGATTAAATTGTGCAGAATTCTCACAGTTTTCTGATTTTTTTCGTACTTTTAGACCAGTCGTCTAGTTTAGGATTAAACTTCCATTCAAACGGCAGATACATTAAGAACATAGACGTAGATCGGAGCTGTAGGTGTTTCTACGACTCCTCTAATTATTCATTTAACCAGCGTTATTGTCTAAATACATTTGTCTGTTTTCTCTCAAACCTCCAACATCGCTGCCTTTTCCCGAGTTAATCATCAGCCTCAAGCGCGGGAGCAAAAAAATAAAAAATAACACAAAATGTGTGTCAGTTTATTTTGCACACATTATCAGCGAATAACAAGAATAGATCCAGCGCATGCAACACTTGCGCTGCAGAGCGCTGCATACGGCTGTAATGGATTCTGTCATTTGAAATGGATGAAGTTCCATTAGAGGAGCAGAGCGGTCGCGGCGCTAAGTGTGATGAAGGGCGAAGCCTCGTCGTCTCTCTTTTTAGTTTCAGCGACCGCGCCGCAGACGTCCTGAAATCCTGCGGTCGGCCGCACACAAAGCTCTGCTCAAATGAAGCTGCAAGGAGAGAGACAAACAGGGTGCTTTTATTCTCTTAAAGAGGCCACTTCCTGTCACCGTTACTGTAAATCAGACTTTTCTCATCGACGCGTTTTCACCTCTTTCTGCCCATTTGTACCTTTCTCTCTATTGCTGTCAACCCCTCCCTTAATTTATGTGCTGAAGCAGATCAGGTCAACGGAGGGTGACGCACACACGCACACACACACACACACACACACACACACACACACACACACACACACACACACACACACACACACGTGGATGACATGTTTATTAATCACCTCTTTAGCCGAGCTACCGGCCTGATTTACCGCTGATTTCTTAGCTGTCAACCGCTGAGGACAGCTGCCTGACATTTACAGGTAGAACCACTCTCTCCCCCCCCCCCCCTCCCCCCCACACACACACACACACTCAAGCGCAATAAATCTCTGCATGAAACCATAAGAGGCACATATAAAATCACAACAGGCTGCTCTCATCCAGCAAAAGAATACGAGAAAATGTTTCCCGTAATTCGTAGATATCCCACAATTTTGTATTTGTTGCACGTTATCCATGTAATCATGAACGAGGAGGTATAAAGACCCCTAAAGCGCACGCGGAGAGGATGCGTTGGTCCCCGTAACGACACTTCTGTAGATATTTTAACTCAAACCGCCATCTTTTCCTAAACTGTGTTGTTTCTGGTGAAGACGGAAACTGCTTTCATGTAACGAGCAGATGTATTGACACGCTTTCTATTCAACATTTCTCTCTTTGTGCAAACATGACATGCAGAAGTGTCTCTGCTTCACCTCCTCATGAGGAGATGTTGATGTTCCTCACACCTGGCGGGGTTACGGGGTGGATGTAAAACAACGAGGTGGTTAAGCGTGTCTCTGGCTCTCTCTTGACACACTCGTCAGACGAGGTGAATCTTTCGGACGTTTGGCTCTTCGCCGCCTCTTTATATCTGCAGAATCACAGCCAGACGTTTTGGAAGAGTGTTTGAACTGCTCGGGGTGCATTTGACGTTCAAAGGGGGGGGTGTCGCCTGTGAGTGCCTATGTCACCTGCCAGATAAGAGAAAAAAAGCACTCCTCATGTCTGGGCAAAAGGTTATTATGACATTCAGCAGGGCAGGAGAGAGGAGAGAGGAGAGAGGAGAAAGGAGAGAGGAAAGGAGAGAGGAGAGGAGACAGGAGAGGAGACGAGAGGGGAAACAAGAGGACACGAGACGAAACAAGAGGAGAGGAGAGGAAACTTGAGGAGACAAGAGGAGACAAGAGGCGAGGAAAGGAAACAGGAAAGGAGAGGAAACAAGAAGAGACGAGAGGAGACAGGAGAGGAGAGGAAACAAGAGAAGAGAAGAAACAAGAGGAGAAAAAGAGAAAGAGGAGAAGTAAAGGAGAAGACAATTTAGAATGTTTTTTATTTCTCCCAATATTTCATGAATGTTATAAAACAGGAGAAGAAAAGAGAGAAGACAAGATAACCGCTATTTTCTCTCTGCACCTCCCCTCAGTATCGCCAGAGACCCCAGCAGGACGCAGTATGTTTTCACCACAGTCATTCTGAGGTAAGACAACATCGGCCTGAATCCCTGCTGCTGACACACACACACACACACACACACACACACACACACACACACACACACACACACACACACACACACACACACACACACACACACACACACACACACACCAATCAAAAGCCTGTGAAGACACAAACAACATTGTGTTCTGCCGTTGTTTCTTCTTGGAGATGAATATCTAAACCTGAAAAAAATACAAAAAATTGTCTAACGACCGAAACAAAAACCTGAAAATTACACACAAAAATAGTCATTTAATTTGTATTCTTAACCCTTTAAGCCCAAACCATAACCCTAACCATAATAACCCTAACCATAACCCCTAATCCTATTTATTGTTTGAGTTGTGTTTAGAGGTTGTAAATGGGGATTATACTGTATATTATTGTAGCCCTGATTTTTATGTTTAATTTGACCTAACATGTTTGTTTTTTGGGGGGAGGGGATTTATGCCATGATTTGTTCTTGATTTTCCTGATATAAAAGGTCCCCAGTTTGAGCAGGAGCAGCAGTAATGTATTACAACCCAGTCAATAGCAACTGCTAAAACAAAGGGGATAATATTTAATATTTTTCTTATTACCAACAAATCCCATTGAAAAACCTACACCAATACATAATTGTTCTTCATCACCATCAACACACTGTAGTTTATTATAACTTAATCCCACATACAAATACACACTAGAGCACCAACTGTGGATTCATCCGCCGCTGAAAATAGTCCCCACTAAAAAAACTACATTCACTATATCTTTTAGAAAGTATTTAAAGTCAATATTTGTGTTTTCAAAGATTACAATGAGACAGAAAGTCACAGGCAGCTTCATAATTATGATAAACACAAAAGTGAGATGGGAAGTGTATTTGACATCATCTCAACCTCAATCTGTTGATGTGTATCAGGTTCAACACCTACAAGGCGGTTTGGGAAAGACGGGGCGAGCGAGGGAGTGAAGGACAAAGAAAGCGCGAGAAAAGAAAGGAAGAAAGAAAGAAAGAGGAGTTTAGTGTCTGTGTCTCACCCAGTGAATCCAGCAGAGCATGACCATAGCCCAGTCTGTCTGTCTACCTCGATCTATCTCTCTCTCCCTCTCTTTCTCTCTCTCTTTCTCTCTCTCTCTCTCTCTCTCTACAGCTTGATCGCTCATTCTCTTTCTCTCTGAGCTCCAAAATATCTCCCTCTCTGTCACACATCACTGTTCACACAGATCCTCCGGCAACTCACAATACACTCCCTCTTACACACACACAAACAGACACACACACACACACACACACTCATCCACGTGGACACACACTTCCTCTCGAACACACTCGCGTCGGGCCGTTGAGTGACGGGCCGAGCTCTTTGACATTCACAGTGTGAAAACAGAGAGGATGAGCGGCTTCAGCTGGAGAATAGAGCTGCTTTCATCTCTCTCACATACACACACACACACACACACACACACACACACACACACACACACAAACACACACACCATGACCCAATCTGCATGATGAATCTGCACAAACACCCCTTTCACAATTTAGATTCTGCGTCTCGGCCATCGCTTGACGCCGCATCTCAGGAGGAGGAGTCTCATCTCAGGAGGAGGACGTGGGGAAGGACGACAGGAAGTTGCCCGCTTACTAACGTGAGACTAAAGTTCACGGATGGACGCTTCATTCGTGCTTCAGAGCTGCTGAACACAGCAAATACTCAATGTACTGGACATCAAGGGGGCTACAAATGTATTTACGTCACTACGTCACCCAGAAAAATCCTGCAAGCAGGAAGAGATCGCCACCATCCAACGTATCCTCATACAACAGCTCGTACGATACCGCATGAAAAAAGTTATTCCTCATTTTTCCGTGCTTTTAAAATAGTCTTTTCAAAATAAACGGATTTCGGGTTAAAGTTACTCCAGAAGTGGCCGTGTGCACAACAAATAAATCAAAGGTTGACTTCCGGTTCAACGCGGGACATGAACGGCGATTTCCTGGGTGAAAGTCCTGCGTCAGTTCTACCCATTGGTCATCTTCAGCGCCACCCTTGGCAGAATTTGTTGATCGTCGTACTTCCAAGATTGCCTGGTTTAGAGACAAATTGTTTCCGTGGGGGTAGATATGAATAACTAATGATCATATGTTCAGGTGTAAGAATAACTTGCCGTTATAGCAAGCGAGAGTTATAGCTACGGTGAATGAGAAGAGCTTTTAACATCCCATCAACATTTTGAATGTCTCTTTGTTTCACTCCATTAATCAGAAAATACTGTTAATAGACATTCAAAAAAAATTGTATAAATAAGACTATGAGGGATATGTGAACAAACCCCTCTCATAAACCTTCAGAATATATGTAGGAATGAAAGAGTAAAGTTTGGTGGATGTGAAATCTGCTGAAGTGGAGATTTCTGGATCAGAGTCTGAGAACAAACTCATTGAACGAAAACGGCCTTTTAATGTAAAATTACAGACATTTTGGTGAGTAGGGTAACAAAATTAACTAATACATATCAACATGAAACTTCACCAGTTCATTACTGACACAAGTGTGTTAGGGGTGGGAATCACCAGAGGTCCCACGATTCCATTTTATCACGATACTTGGGTCCCGATTCGATACTATCACGATACTGCGATATATTGAGTATTGTGATTTATTCCCTTTTTTCCACCGCAAATTGTACCCAAAGGAAAACTTTGTCAACATATTGTATCTAATAAGATACCGTTTTCAGTCTGTTCATCTCACTTCAATCATTTTTATTGCAGCAAAATGTGATTGTCAAGCAGACAAACTGTCCAACACTGTCATAGAAGTTGCACCTGACAAACTGAACTGTTTGTATTACAGTACATAGTGGCGTCATTAGAGCTGGACGCGCCGGAGAGGGGGCGGGGCTTATCTCTGTGCAGTTTTCATTTCCGCCATTCACCATGGAAATAACCACTCTTTCTGATTCATACTTGTTGTGGAAATCCCAAAAACGTCGGAACAACAAACGCCCTCGTGTCTGGGTTTATAATATTATCCGTAGCCGCACACAGCTCGGTGGATTTCACACGAGGAAGTACGTCTGAATGGCGGCCGCTTCCAGCGCTGCTAGAGGACCCGTAGCCAGTTGGATGCTTTTTCTAACGTCTTTGACCGGCGCCGTGTCGCGCATGTTGTCCCGTGTGTCGAGCAACAGCTGTGCGAGCAGCGGTGCTACGAGTGACAGGAAGTCCAGACGTCTGCTTTAAACACGGACAGCGCATTTCTAATTTCTTTCTCCGGTGTCTCCATGTTTGTTTTGACCAACTTCCTGCCATCATGCTGATCTGGGACCTCCGCTGACCTCACCACAAAACAACACAGCACCATCTAGTGGGCTGAAAAAGCAATTGTTTTTATTTTTCGAGGACCAAACAATTTAGAATTGATGAAATAAAAGATCGATACTTGGCTTCCGTGTATCGATACAATATCGGCACGCAAAATATCGCGATACTATGCTGAATCGATTTTTTCCCCCCACCCCTAAAGTGTGTTAGAAGTTGTCTATAATGTTATGTTTAAATATGCAAATACGTCATTATCTTAATGAATTTAGGAAAAATCTCCAGACGCAAACAGACAAAGTAGTAAAATAAATGTTTTCTTTCCACTAGAATGAAAGAAGACAAGTAATGGAAGCAAAAATCTAAATTGATCAGTGCATGAAAAACAACCTCTACAAGTGACAGTTGGACTGATTAAGATTAGGATTATCTTTTGGCTAATATTAAACTTTTACTTGAGACCTAAAACGTCACTTGGTTCCTCGTAAAATGTCCCATAATGTTACTGTTTTTAGGTGAAAAAAAAAATCTATTTATTCACTTAACATATAATTTTAAGGCAGCCCTTGAAACAACATTGTGGGAAACCGTCGCACTTTAGAAACTTAACATGACTTAATACTGACTGTTGATTTGGAAGAATTCAGGAATGCAAAATAATTTAATTTCCAACCGAAGAAACAAGCAGAAGAGCGAGCGCCTGCCGCTGCTTTAACCTTCCTAAGAGCCCATTTAAATACACTAAAGACACATCTGGCTGATATCATCGTTTAGCTTAATGTGAAACCAGCAGTTCAGTGCTGCTCGCTTTGTTTGTTTTTATTTATTTATTTATTACGCCGCTGATAAAGAAGAACGACATATTTGTCTTTCCACCTTCTGTCTGTCTGCGTTCATATCTGTGTTAATACAGTTATGTATGTGTGTGTGTGTGTGTGTGTGTGTGTGTGTGTGTGTGTGTGTGTGTGTGTGTGTGTGTGTGTTTAAAGTGTGTGTGTGTTTAAAGTGATGGATAGACTGATGCTCCTCGTTAATAATTCACGGGAGGTGTCGCCTGCGGTCGCCATGCCCTTCATGTCGGAGCCAATCGGAGGCGTTCAGCGAGTGCTCTGATTGGAGGAAAACATGGAAGAGGCGGACCCCGCCCGTTCAATGCAAATAAGGCAATATTGTTGCATCTTTAACCTTTTCTCGCTTCTTTCTCTTCTTCATCCCCGTCTATTGTTTCTGAGTCAATACAAGAGATTAAAAATTCTAAATTTTCCTCTCGCTCTTTTTTTTATCCTCTCCATCTCTCCCTCGCTCTTTTTTTTGTCACCGACTCTTCCCCTCCCTGCTTCCGTCTCCTGATCCTCCAGAGTCAAGGAGAAGTGAAAAACATTGTCTCCATGCAGACGTCAACTTGTTGAAAAGGGAATAAATCTTGGACTGAAGTTTTTTGGGGGGGAGGCAAACATCGAGGAAGCCGACATCTGAGTGCGGGATTGAAGCCCAAGTTGAAGGGCAAAACTAAAAAACGTGGTTAAAAGACACAAAGAAAGTCATGGAGTGTTATTTTGGGAGAGGGAGAGTTGGGGAGGGGGTGACTTTCCTTTGTGGAGTCAACGTTTTTGAAACAGTGATGTTGGCGGATAGAGACATTATAAAAGCATAGAAATCCACAGAGAGATGTGGAGAGAGATGGAAAGTTCCTTCACCACAAAAGTCGGGTCACTCGTCCTCTTAGTTTTTATTTTGTTTCATCAGGTTAAAGTGTCAAAAAAGATAGTCAAAAAAGATTATTTATTTGTTCCAACATAATCATCTAGGTATTGTAGCTGCACTATGAAGAGGAACTCCTCACCCACCACCAAGTACGGCTTTAAACCGTAAAGTGTCTTAAAGCTGCATTCTCTCTACTGTCCACCAGGGAGAGACTCCTCTGGTTGTATAGAATTATATGCTTCATGTGTTAAAGCTGCATTCTCTCTACTGTCCACCAGGGAGAGACTCCTCTGGTTGTATAGAAGAATATACTTCATGTGTTAAAGCTGCATTCTCTCTCCGGACCACTAGGGGGTTGACTCTACGTATCTCTTGATTTATTCCCCCAGTAAACATTGTAAACTTGAGTTCATGTCTCAATCTCTAGTTTCAAGATGCTTCTTCATATCACAGTCTGTGCTCTAAACGTATATTGCATTTGTTCAATTTCACCTATTAGTTCTTTTGTTTGCTTCTTTTTATGACTTTATTTAAATGTATTTTCATCAAGTCAAAATATTGTCGTACTCAGAACCCTAAACATGAGAATATGATTCAAACTAAACAAAACTCAAGAAAAAATCTGAAAGGAACACAGACTCGAAATGTAATTAATAAATAAAAATATCAGATGTTTTAAGCTTTTAAAAAGCCTGATTTAAAGCCTGATTTAAATTTCAATAAACGATTACAATTAAATATAAATCTATTTTAATTAAACTCTGCTGAGCGATAATTACTGAACGGCTCCGTCAACTGGCAGTTAAAGAGTTAAACGTCCCGATAACGATCAGATGTACGAGACAAAAGACAAATAATCCAACACAAATTGGTTCAAGCCTCTGTGTGTAATTCAGAGACACCAAGGCAGAGTGCCCTGAGTCTCCATTACAAGGACAATATTTCCTGTCATATCTGATTTGCAGTGATGAGGAAGAAGAAGAGGAGGATAGGAGGAGGAGGAGGAGGAGGAGGCAGATGAAGAAGAGGACACTGACGCAGAAAATAAAGCAGAAAAATCTAATTAACCGAATTAGAGTTAATTATATTATAATAAATATTCTATTATTATTTCAAGCCTCTTTTTCTCTACGTTAATACACGTCTTTTTTTACAATAGCAATTCAATGTATTTATTTTATGTCGCCCAAGTAGTTTTTATTGTTATTATCCAAATATTCCATATTTGTGATGCATAAAAAAAATAAACAGAGAAAATACGTCGTGTTTCAGCCAATCACAGTCTAATTCTTGGCAAAAACAGAAAGAGACACCGATGTCGTGGATCAGAGCCAAGAGAGTGCTCAGCAATTAGACGTCACCAAACACACACACACACACACACACACACACACACACACACACACACACACACACACACACACACACACACACACACACACACACACACACACATCCCATAGATTATGCATGTGTTTATGCAGCTGGATTTATGTGTGTGTCGGTCGATGGCGTGTGTGTTCGTGGTTTGTATCTGAACCACAAATCAAACCTCTCTTTGATAGAAAACTGTCCTGATCCAGGATCAGTGAAGTGTGAGCGTTTGTGTGAACTCATTCACCTTGAACTCAAGTCCGTAAGACAACTTTGTATTTATTGTTTTGTCCTCAGAGTAAGGAAGGAAAGGAGCTGAACGAGGAAGGAAAGAGGCTGAAGGAGGAAGGAAAGAGGCTGAAGGAGGAAGGAAAGAGCTGAAGGAAGAGACGGAGGACAAGAAGAAGAAAATGGAGTATAAGAAAAGTAAATGAATTAAAGAAGAAGTAACTCCTTTTTTTTCCCATTTTTGGCTCCATCTTGTCTTGTATCCTCCCCTTGTCCCTTTCCCTCCTTCTCCCTCATCTCCTTTATTCCCCCCTCCTTCCTTTCATTTCCACTTCTTTGCTCCTCCTCTCCATTCCTCTTCGCTAATTATCCCCTCATCTTGTTTTCTTCCTCTCCATTCTCACTCCTTGTGTTTCCTTCTTTTCATCGCGTCTCCTTCACCTCTTTCTCTCCTCTCCTCTAATCGTCCTTTCACTTCCATGGAAACAGACAGTCAATGAAAAAGGCATTCGGTAACCAAGGGAACTTGTGTGTGTGTGTGTGTGTGTGTGTGTGTGTGTGTGTGTGTTTTGTCTCCATAGGAAATGTGAATGGCTGGCAAAGAGACAGAGGAGTGCTAATGGACACCATGAATGAAAGAAAGCCAGAAAGAAAAAGAGAGTGAAGCTAAACCAGCATATGTAAAGCTTATATAATAGGATTTATTCTATTCTATCCTTTTCTATTCTAATCCAGAGAATTAAAAAATACCAGATTTATCTCCAGCTAAAATAAATTGCTGCAACATACCTGCTGTAAATCACCTGTCATGTGTTTCTCCTTATAAAAAAAAAAAAAAGGAAACCAGTTGCCAGTACTTCATGTGTTAAAGATGCATTCTCTCTCCTGACCACCAGGGGGCGACTACTCTGGTTGTATAGAAGTCTATATAAATGATTCTACTTCTATCTTCATTTATCCCCTCAGTAAACATTGTAAACATGAGTTTATGTCTCAATCTCTAGTTTCAAGTCTTCTTCAATACAGCATGATGTTCATTTAGTAAATTATGGTTATCTAGAGCAGTGATTCTCAACTGGTGGGACCCGTTTTTAGTGGGTCGCGGGCCTTTGCCTGGGCAAAAAAAAATTATATATATTTATTTATTTTTCATCCTGTGGTTTTATTTTGAAGGGACTTTTTAATGCAGCGGAGTGTCGTTTTTTTGCCGGCTCTGGTTTTGACTTTTTTTGCACTTGTTTTCAGCAGCGTGTGGCAGGTTGGGTCAAACCACACGCTGATGATATGGGGGAGACTCTGGGTTTTTCGAATAATTAAATTAAACAACCTACTGAATATACAATTCACAACTGATGGCGCTGCCTGCATGACAGGAAAAAACTTGGGGGTCGTGAGGAGAATTGAGTGCTGCTTAATTTTCTGTAAAGCACAATGTTTTTCAGTATTTACCTACTGATGAGGTAATCACAAGAAAAGTAAAATTGTGTGTATATGAAATGCACTTTTTTTTTATTTGTGGAAAAGCTGCTCTTCAAGACAGTGACTTTGTCCATAGTAAAGTGTTTGTCATAGATTCAGTGAGTGTGTATTCTCAGTTAAAGTTAGGTCATTTGAGTCTTTTTGAAACTTCTTAGTTGTTGGACTTTTTTGTTTGTTCATGAAAGCTGTTGAGTTTGTTTAAAAATGGCTGAAGATTCTGAATTGTTATGTATGTTGTAATCCTGAAGATGCACTTTTAGTTTTTTAATTAAAATGCAACTAGTTGAGTGTAAAAGGGAATAGTTCCCTCTAGCATCGCCACCAGCTGGACGTTTTGGTTTATCATTAGGGCCCGAGCACTGACGTGGTCAGAGCGGAGGACCTATTGTTATTCGATTTAGCGACCAATGCGCAGGGAAAAGAGGTGCTTGGGATAAACCTACATTCTTCAAAATTTGCACACCTATCCGACTCGGCGAAAATTTTAATCTGATTTGGGTGTCGGCCAAAAGTCTGAGAAAATGTCTCTCTAGCGCCCCCTTTAGTTGTCAAAGCCCACCCTTTTTGCCAACTTTGGCCGATTGACTTGAAATTGTGCACACATGTCCGGGTGGAACTGCTCTACAAAAAACTCATCCGTGAAAATAAAATGCGCCTAATTCGATTTTCCGCCATTTTGAATTTTGTAAAAAACACATTTTTGCCCACTGCTCCGAAACACTGGGTACATTTCTCACCAAACTTTATGTGGATCATCATTGGCTCAATGTGATCAAACGATACAGTCCACTTTGTTGATATGTTATTGCGTTCAGAAGTTATTAACCAATTAAACTCTTAGGGGCGTGGCTCAATATGTCAATACACATAACTTCCAAATCAATTGCCGTATCTTCACAAACTTTGTAGCATATGTCAACATCGTGACCCTTAACGTACCTACATTTTTTCATAATATTCAAACACTAGAGGGCGCTGCAGTGAACCGCTCAATTTTGGCATTTTCCTTGTTTTCAGGCGTTGTATTCTGGCGAACTCCTCCTAGAGATTAACTACGATTGATTTCACATTTGGGCAATATGATGTTGAGACCTTTGCAGGGAAAGGTTATCAAAGGATTTCAAAAATATCGAACTATGTGAGCGCAGCGCAGCGCCAAAGAGACACCATTTTCCATGAAAATGGAAGTTGTTTTAACTTGGTCATACATTATGTAATCGGCTCCATATTTCTCATATGTCATGACCTCCTGACCCTGAAGACATCCATATGATAATTTTTTATCCTAGTCATAGCCCCACCTGGAGGCAACAGGAAGTTACATGTTTTGTACTTGTATACCGTGCTCCTCACAGATTATTCAGATCCCTCTCCAAATGCGTCGGAAGAGACTTAAGACATTGATAATGCATCACCTTGAAGATTGTAAGGATCCGTTGAACGCATCGCGGAAGTTTGATCCTTCGCCGTGCACGAATAAACCGATGTAACTCGACTCCACATGATAAGATCCTTTCCAGGTTTCACATGTTTGATGAGACTCCAGGCCTGAAGACCTGTGATGTCTATTTTTTTATTTGAGTCATAGCGCCACCTAATGGCAACAGAAAGAAAAATGTTCTGTACTTTGGCTAGCTTCTCTAGGTAGGTACTTTTGAGGGACTAAGCATACTCGAGACGTAACTAAACTTGGCACCCACATTGACAGGCAAAGATGTAGTTCCGTGATATGATTTGAATGACTCAAAATGGAACTTCGGCTCGATAGCGCCCCCTACAAATATTCAATTAAGCAGCCCCAGCACTACGGTTGACTTACATGTATGAAACCTGGTAGCCATATGTAACACATGTCAACGTAAAAATAACTGTCTTGGGACCATGCTCTAAACCAAACAGGAAGTCAGATAGCGCCCCCTTTTTTTTGACAACCTGTGAGTTGTGAACGCCAGTGGCGTCCCTAGGCTAAAACATCCTAAAGCCCCGGATGTTTTTTAATTAGCCCCGAATATTAATTTTCAAAAAAAAAGAAAATACGTCATTCACCCAAAACAGCGGCGTCAGGCAGCAGGCGCACTTGCAGTGTGCGCCCCCCTATTATACAAGTCGTCATTTAAGTTTCTCTTTCCTATAGAACAGGTCTACACCTTGTTCTGTTATTAAACAAACTAAACGGACGTATTTTATTGATCTTATCCACACGACAGCTTGTCATTTCTGTCTCTACATGGTCGCGTTAACACTTCTCCTCTGCATCGCGCACGGCGGAGTTCCACCGCGATGCGTACAAACACGTGCGCGCGCACACAAAGGTGAGCACTGAGCACACAACAGCGGACAGAGAGCGTCGAAAAATATGTCGCGTGAAAAGCAGACCGCTATATCTGCGTTTTAAACGCTCCCAGGGTGAAGATGGCAACAGCAGCTCTCCTGTGAGGAACAACCGGAGTTCTCCTCGCACCGGAGCAGCTCTCCTGCTCCAGGTGAAAGAGCCAAAGTGCTCGTGTCTTCTACCAACAATGAGCTGCTGGCTTCACATATTACAAAAGTACAAAGTACACGGACATAAAACTAAGTCATTAATAAATACATGGAGAAATGCCTGTACTTTCGGGTAAATGGTTACGCCGTTAACAGGTTACGCTTGCGCATGCACGACTCGCTCGCTTATTTTTTGGCGTTTTGCCAGAAGTCTCCGTGACGTCCTTTCTGCTGCTGCGTCTCTCAAAACAGAAAACAGATCTCAACGTTGAACATGAATTGTATCAAATCTACAACCCTGTTTTAAAAAGATGTGTAGAGGAAAGCAGCTCACTGCAGCCACTAATACTGATGCAACCTGATGCTCACATATCTGCACTCATTCTGTTTTGTTTGGCAAAAAAATAAATAGCTTATTGTTTTCCACAATGAGCTATTTAGTAGTAACTAAATATTAGTATATTTTTTTGCACAGATACAACTTCCTGTTCATTGATCTAAGTGATTGCAATTAAAACATTAAAAAAAAATTCTGATGGAGCAATCTGATTTACTTGAAACTTTAAGTGATTGCAATTTTCTTTATTCTGTTATTTATAAAAGCGCAGATGGAATCACAAAATGAAGTTATTTACAGAAAAAGTTTGAGAACCACTACTTTAAGTGTTTGTGTTGGTGGAGCACTATTAGCATTATTAGCATCTTATGTCTAAATATTATGTTAAAGAGTATGTTATGTTAAATAATGTTAAAGAATATGTAAAGAATAAATACATATGAGTATGTAAAGAGCATTACATGTACAATGTAAACACTGTACATGACAAGATGCATGGTTCATTAAACATCTCAATGTTTAATGTTGCTGAATGGTTGCTGTTGGTATGTTCAACATGATGAATGGGGCATTTTTGTGCCTGGGCTATTGAGGGAAGTTTGTGAAAATTGCTAGCCTATTTGGTATTAACTGGTAACCATGAAATGCCTCAATTCAATTCAGTCCAGAAGAGCAGGTACCTGTAGGGTATGTGGAGAGTGTTTCTATGTCTAAAAATTTCGCTGCTTCACTCTTCTGGGCTAAGCCCCAGATGTGTCAAAATCCTAGAGACGCCCCTGGTGAACGCCCACAGTTTTTGCCCCCTATCACCAATTGACCTGAAATTTAGCACACATGTCCGGTTGTGTCGGCTCTACAAAAAAGTACATCGCCGCATTAAGCTCCGCCTACTTAGAATTTCCGCCATTTTGGATTTTGTGAAAAACAATCTTTTCCTCAAATCTTCCTAAATGCTGGCTTCGATTTTTACAAGATTCTCTGTGGATCAATACTGGCTCAATTCCATCACAATGTATCAAAAGCTTGTTTATATCTCATTGTGTTCAGAAGAAAAGGACCAATGAACTTCTAAGGAGAAAATTCAACTCAATTCAACAAAGCAGCCCTCGCAGTACGTTCAACATAGATATACAACATTTCATAGGCGTATGTACTACATATACACTTACAAATAACTGTCTTGGGACGATGCTCTAAACCGCACCGGAAGTCGGCAAATTTCATTTTCTTTATAATTTCTAGTTAAAATCGCCAAAGTTTCCCAGTAGGTGGCGCTCTGACTATGAGTTAATATTGGCATGCAGAAGTCTTCAAGCCATGACTCTCATAAAGCATGTTAACTTTGGAACAGTTTTGACCTCTTCATGAGCTGAGTGACACACTATGGTTGGCAGACCTGGCCTCTAGTTGATCTTATCATCATCTCACACTGAACATGAGCCTGCAAGCCAAAGCCCAGGTACATATATATATATATATATATATATATATATATATATATATATATCCCTCTCTCTAAATTAAAGCTGCTCGCAGCTGTGACTGGGCCCTCGCTCCAGCACGTCAGGGTAAGCCGAAGGGTCGCCGGCTCGCCAGTCCGAGAACGTTCGCCTGCCAGGCGGATGTTCGAGGCCGGGAGAGCCGGCGACCCGCAGGCGTCCCCGACGTGCTGGAGCGAGGGCCCAGTCACAGCTGCGAGCAGCTTTAATTAAACTTGTTTTTGTGTTGGCATACATATCCTGTACTATCTCAGGTTCAAACTGCACAATCTTTTCATTAAATAAATTGTTGAGAATGTTCCTCGATTTGGGTCACGGCTTGTCATTCATTGGTGATGGTAGGTCCCGGAGCCAGACCAGTTGAGAACCACTGATTTAGAATCAAACAGACCATAAAGCAGGGGATGCTTTAGGGCGGGGCTACAAGGTGATTGACAGGTCTCTACCTCGGCATTGACCGGTTTGGTAGTTATCCGTGTTTTTGTCATTAATTGTGACCTTACAGTGTCTTAACCTTCCTCTTGTGTTAGCTTTCTGTTACCATCTCTTATGTTAATGGTACGGTTTTGACCCATGTCTTAAATTAGCTGAAAAATACACTAAAAACAATTATCTATCATCCAATGTGTTTCTCATCTCTTGGTTACCTTGTTAGGCTTCCTTATGAATGAAAATATTGTTGTATGTTTTATGATTATCTTCATGCACTCAACACCCACAGGCCTTAAAACCACGTTGTTAGGTTGAGTTAAACAACACGATTCAAACGAGGACGTGCCGTTATCTGCGGGCTCGTGTCACATGACAGACAAGACTCCGAACAACAACCGCGTTATCTTCTCCTGCTAACGAGCCCCCAAACAAGCATTTATCAGGCTACGGCTGCGGCTACGGCTGCAGCTGCAGCGCGTTCAGCGGCGTGTAATCATTAGTGTCACATCTGTCCTGTTAGATGCCGCCGAGGTTCTGAATATTAAACATAACAACACGCCGGCTAGTGACGTGTCAGAGCAACACCAGCCGCCTGACAGCTGCTGTCAATCAAACGCAGACTGGGACACGCCCCTCTAGACCGCAAGGAGGAAGAGGAGTGTTTCAAATATTACGCAAGACCCCTTTATCGTCCCCTTAATAATACCAAAAACTATGAACACATCATGTTTATGGTCGTTAAATGAGACTGGTTGTGACTATCAGACAAGAGGAAAGAAAAAGAGCCCAAACTGGACCCTGCTTGGTTCCACATCCCCAAAATAACATGGTGATTATAAGATGAACACATCTGCACAGGTTGTTCTCTATATGTTTACTCACAGAATTTTTATTTTTTATTTACACATTTCTGGAATCACGGCAAACATAAAAGAGACTTCTTAAAACTATTTTTTTACACAGTTGCTTCAATGTGATGTCTGATCTTTTATTGATATTATGATATTATTTAATTTGTATTTATTTGTATGTATTTTTCTATTTAATCTATTTATTATTGATTATTATTAAATTTTTTATTAAATTTTATATTAAATTTTATATTACATGTTTAATATAATTTTGATTATTCTATTTTACGTACTTATTGGTTAATTTAAATTGTATGGTTATTGTACTTTTTTTATCAGTGTTACAATTTTACCTTAGTTTTTAAACTCAGCTTTTAAATGTGGTATATAGATAATAATAATAATAATAATAATAATAATAATAATAATTATTATTATTATTATTATTATTATTATTATTATTATTATTATTATGTTTACTGCCCCTCGATACCTCTGTCAGTCTATACTGACTCGGATATCTACTGTAAATGATGATATATTGATTACTAGCTAAGAAATCGGCTCACATGAAGACAATTAGTTCAAATTTAAAGGCATTCAGTTGTATTGTTTAATGTATAAAATCATGTAAAAAAAGATTTGCAGCTCTGTCTTGATTAATGATCAGAACTCGTAGCAGTAAATCACTCACTCAGTAAATGTATAGTTGAGGTATATACTGTATATATATATATAATATATATTTCCATTTGTAGTAGCATGGGAGTCCTCTCTTCACCACGTAAAAAGCTGAAATGTGAAAAAGCAACATGACGTGTGTGTGTGGTGTGGGGGGGGGACCTCCAGCTGTCTGTAGCAATGTTTATTTTTACTGTAAATAATCGCAGCAATGTGGTGACGGCGTGTTCTGCAGATAAAAAATTACAGGAAACAGCGCAGCTGAACTTCAAAGTGCAACACAACCACAGACAGAGGAGGAGGGGGGGGGGGGGGGGGATGAAAGAGAGAAAGGTATGGAGAGAGAGAGCAAGAGAGGGGGGGAAAAGACAGATAGATAAAGAAAAAGAGAGAGAACATATTGCCACTGTGTCAATACAATATATATGCTAATCACGCCTTTAGTATATGTGCGAATTTCATTACACATAAAGGACTAATACAGTTGTGGAGCAAAACAGCGTGGAGTCCTAAAAACCAATGACTGTCAAGGTCGTTTACGGCGGTGCCGGAGTCAGAAACACAGCGACAGGAGGAGAGAGGAGATTAAACAGCTGCCAAAAATACATTCATAATGACGGAATGAGTGGGCTCCGTAATGGGCTCAACACAACATCACTTCTTCCTGTTTTTGTACAGTTATTGCTTGTGGAGAGCGTGAATGTATGAAATAACACAAAGTCTCACAATCTACGATCACATTTAAAGACTGTGTATTATGGATAAACTACGAGGGTCAGAGCAGCGTCCGTCGGAGGTAAACGGTTCTATAGTTTAAGATATATGTTATGCTCTGAGTGAAGTTGAGTTCCCCTCTCAGTCCACTCAGCGACTCGATATCCTACGGAAGCTTGCTCCTCATTTTTCGTGCGTTTTCCTAACAATGTGCAGCAACACGTTAATGTACGCTCTTTACATGGACACAGTATTTTCAAAATAAACTTCCAGATCTACAGGCCGCTCGCTCCTCCGGGTCCTCAACACCAAGCTCCGCACCATGGGAGACCGGGCCTTTTGCTCGGCAGCGCCACGCCTCTGGAACCGTCTCACTGACCACCTAAGTGCAACTCAGACACTGAACTCTTTTAAGACTGGCCTAAAAACCTTTTTATTCAGGAAGGCATTTTTTACCTTCTGTTAGTTCATTGTCAGCTATTTATTTGTCTTTTTTTTAACTTTTTTTATTAGGGGTTGCTTTAACCATGTTTTAAATGTTTTTATTTTGTTTTACTATATATTGGCTCTGTGGCACTCTTGAGTTTCATCTGAAAGAAAAGTGCGTTTAAAAATTAAATGTATTAGTATTATTATTATTATTATTATTATATTATTATTTTATGTTTTTATTATTATTATTATAACTGTTAAAATTACAGAAAAAAAAAAGAAAGAAAAGGTGACAGGCTTTTACCAACATTAGCCTAACGAGGAATACTGTGACGGATAGGATTTTCGATCTTTCAGCAGATTTGGATAGCCAAAAGAAGCATAAAGTAAAGTAATTTGTAGCATTTTCAGTTGCAATATCTGAGAGCACTGACACTACTAAAGATGTTGATCAACTGGCCGTATTCATTCATGAGATTTTAGCGATCACCAAGGAGTTCCTTGAGTTGATACCCATGACAGACACCACTACAGCCAATTACATTTTTAGCGCTCTCGTAGAAGCGCTGGACCGGGTCAGAGTGGACTGGACCCGTGCTGTCAGTGAGGCTACATACGGTGCACCAACAATGATCGTGAGAAAAACTGCCGTTGTGAGAAAATTCAGGGAGAAAGTATACAAGCTGCAAATGGAGGATAAAGTTTTTGGACATTTCACTGTATTTTTCACCACGAGGCATTGTGTTGCGAGTTGTTAAAAATGGATCACGTCATGAAAGTGGCGCCACAAACACGTCAACAAACGCTTCAAAGCGAGGGAATCTGCAGAGGAGATCCCAGGCAGATAAACAGTAGGCTGATGTCTGAATTTTTGGTCTTTATGTTTCAAATGTATTGTAGAAAGACCTTAACATAGGGTTTATCATCCAAAAACCTTCACCAATGATTTAAAGATAGAGAAATATTGTCATTATGTATGCGTTATTATGCTATGATTCTACTGGTCCGGCCCACTTGAGATCAAAATGGGCAGCATGTGGCTCATTAACTTAAATGAGTTTGACACCCCTGGTTTAGACAGTAATCAATGTTTTCGTTTTACGGCCCACAACTTCATAGTTTTGTTCTGTTGTTTCTGTTCCGTCTCTAATGATATTAGATTTAAACAAATTTCATCAACCCGACATATCTGGATCACAAATAGTAAAACATTTAAAAAAGCTTGCAACAGTGTCTTCACTGTTTCACACTCCGAAATGGAGAGAAAACGAGGCATTTTCAAACCTGCACTATAATACAGTGGTGGGCCGTCAGGGCCAGCTAAGCCTTCTCTGCTGTCCTAAACAGAATCACAAAGTTATAGCTATTTTATAATTTAATTGTTTTTCATGAAATACACTACATGTATTATAATTATGTTTCCCTATTAGCTTATTTTCTCCTTGCACAGCTCCTGTCTTCCTCTGTTGCTATGCTTCCAGCCTGCAGCGCTGCTTACAGTGCAGCTTTTTTTAAGGAGAGCTTTTATCCAATCAGATTTCACGTCCTATGTCTCTATGGAAGCAGGGCACCTTTGGCGATTAAAGTACACGGGGATGTTGTCGTGATTGTCATAGTCTTCAACCAATCAGATCTTTAATTTGACATATTGGGCGTATTCTTTGAAGTAAAAGCGCCTGCGAGGTGGCGTCAGCACTAACATGCGCTGTGATTGGTCATTGAGCCAGCGTGACCATTAACATGCGCTGTGATTGGTCAGTGGGCTAGCGTGACTTTAGTCAACAGAAAGCTACCTAGCTGCTAGCAGAACTCAGTAGGAGCAAGAAGAGTTCAGGCTGAAACATAAGAGAAGTTAAGCCATTTTTAGTGTTTCGCTTGGTGTAGTTTTTTTTAACACTTAATGGCTGAAGGAGGAGGAGAAAAGGACTTGGTGGTGGATTTACTGATGACGCCTTTCTCATGGAGGGTTATGGGCATGTTTGGCGGTGACGATCCTAATATTGACTGCCACTGTCGACTGGACATATTCAGCCCTGTTTTCCATTGCGCCTCCTCGGGTGAGCGTGGTGGCGAATTTTACGGTAGTTAATAGTATTCCTTCTGGCTTGTTCTCTTGAGTGTGCAGTGTTTTAGTGGCACAGTTTTGTTGGATTGTTTTTTCATGTTGTTTTATAACTAAATGTGACTGATTCTTGTTGATGTGGACACCATGCATTGTCCGTTAATGACGCCGCATCCCGTCATGCAAGTATTTATGTAAACTATATCAGACGGCACAGAAGGCCCAGGTAGAGAATCCACGGCCCGCCACTGCTATAATGTGGACATGGTGTGTGTGTGTGTGTGGGTGTGTGTGTGTGTGTATTGGTGTTGTGAGTATTAGACCACATGCAGGGCAATTATTCTCTTTCTCGTTCTTCTACACACACAAACAAACTGACAAAGAGACAAACTGACACACACAGAAACAAACTGTGGACTGCCTGCATACACAATCATACACACACTGAAAATAAATACCAACACACGTGCTCTCAGAAAATCACAGCCATACTGAGACCACCCCGCCCCCCCCACACACACACACACACACACACACACACACACACACACACACACACACACACTATGCGGCGCCGCATCGGGGAAGCGTGGCCGATCTACATTAATATTTATGGGCTGCTTTGCAAAGAGAGAAACATTGATAAGCTGCAGTTTTGAATATTAACGCTGACTTTATTTTAAAAAATGTATTAAAGCAAACTATGCTGGTCAAATAAAAGAGAGAGAGAGAGAGAGCGAGAGAGGGGGCAAGCTACATTAACTGGAAGCAGCAGAGAAACAGCAAGTACAGCCAAAGGTCTCTGAAGGTTTATTTCAAAACAAAGGTTTGTGAAGGTGTCTGAGTTCAGGATGTGGTTTGCCTAGCTTAGCATAAAGACTAGAAGCAGGGGGAAACAGCTAGCCTGGGAACAACCATATAAATAGCAACACACTTTAAACATGTCACATCTACGCATTTAAAGCTTTTTCACATCTCATTAAAACCTTTTGAGCCCTGATTCCCCCTTCTAGAGGCCTTAGCGAGGTCTGTTCAAGTAGTCGTATGAAGCCCAAATGAGTTCTAATACTTGTGTTATTTGATATCATTTTTTTCAGAATTTATTTGTGAAAAAAAAAAATATATATATAAAAAAAAAATAGAACATATTTTGATCATAATTATGAACATCCAGCATGATATGAGCAATATTTCCCAAAAATGCCTTTTCAAGGCCGCCCCCGAGTTTTTCCAACCAAACCCAGGTAGCCAAAATGACCTGGCCCGGATCCGGCACGGTTCGGCACGCCGGAAGAAACACTGTCGGCCCGCATCCGGTTGCCGATTCGGCTCCGACTCGTAATGAATGGCACCCCCGACTCGGGCCGAATACACTGGCCCGATTCCGGCGGCCGACACTGCCGTCACTGGGCCGCAATCGAAACTAACCGGGGCCAGCATCGTCCCGAAGCCGGCACACCAGGCCCCGGTCCGGCCGCCGGGCTTCGGCCGCCAACACTGCCGTCACTGCCGTCACTGGGCCGCAATCGAAACTAACCGGGGCCAGCATCGGCCCGAAGCCGGCACACCAGGCCCCGGTCGCCAGCCGCCGGTTCGGCCCGGTCGCCGGCTCGGTATCGTTTTTGTATCATGATGAATATTTAACATGACACCAAAACAATTGAATTAATTATTATTATTATTATTATTATTCCCACCGCTGCCACCAATGTAACCGAGGGTTTCTCTTGCGCCTGTACTTGTACAATAATAATAAAACAACAACACGCTGCTCGTTAGATTAGACAAGACCGCAACCACTTTATTCTTGACTCACTCCTCTCTCCTTAAGTTTTCCCCTTCAGAATAAAAGCCCCAGAAACATACATCAGAACACTGCTTCATAGAGAAATGTTTAAATACACCATACAATAGCGTACAATTATATAACAATACGATAAAATAAGACACGTCGACCAAAACGTTACAGTAAATATGTTTTTTATTAACTGAATGCACATAGGGTTAAATCAAAAATATAACTAACTGAACACAAAAAGACTACCGTCACTCCGGCATCATGGATTCACGTCCAAAAATTAAAAATCCGGAGGTTGCAGCCTGGTAGAAACAGACAAAAAAAACTGTAGTGAGATCTCACAATTTCTAAAACATAAATGGTAAATCTATCAATAGTATTGCAAACCGTTCTCACTCATGTATTGAATATCGTGTCTGTATATAATGTAATAATATCTGACACCGTCCACGTCTGCTATAGTAACAATACATTTTGATTTCAGGAGATAAAACATTGCTATACAATTTCGCCACGTGTCCATTACATTAACGTTAAAGTTACTCCAACCCTGCTCGCCTCTGTAAACCAGCTGGCTCGGTTAAAACAGTTATACAATGCAGTGGAGGCGTTGTTATACATGTCTGTGCTCAAACATCATGGCTTGATAAATACAAAAGTGTTCTTTCATTACAGACTAGTGAGCTAACAGCATTATTCGGGTCCTCAGGAGTCAGGACACGTTTTCTAGCTAACGTGCTCAACTCCCCTGACATGGTTAGCTAGCTTAAGCGCGGTTAGCATTGAATATACACGGGCCATGTGGAGGAATTGAGCTTCACTCAAAAACGAGTAATGTATATAACTGTTAAATAGACATCTCCCACCATATTTGAACAATTTAATAATGCGGGTACTTACCAAGAGCGGTTGTCGGTGGAGAAAGAAAAGTAAGAGCGACTGCATGAGGTCCGATCCTTTTTATGCAGAAGGACCCACGAGGGAAGCCCTAATGGTTGCCTGTTGCTTTTACAACTATTATTTAAAAAAACTGTTTCAGTACTGGTTGCTGATAAACCTGACTGCCATGTCTCAGCCAGAATAGGCCCGTTACTATGAAGCCATATACGGCCCAGAATCAGCAGCCATCAACGGGCCAGAGCCGTTTCAGTGCTGGTTGCCGATAAACCCGGTTGCCATGTCTCAGCCCGAATCGGCCCGTTTCTATGAAGCCAGATACGGCCCAGAATCGGCAGCCATCAACGGGCCAGAGCCGTTTCAGCGCTGGTTGCCGATCAACCCGGTTGCCATGTCTCAGCCCGAATCGGCCCGTTTCTATGAAGCCAGATGCGGCCCAGAATCGGCAGCCATCAACGGGCCAGAGCCGTTTCAGTGCTGGTTGCCGATCAATCCGGTTGCCATGTCTCCGCCAGAATCGGCCCATGTCCGTAACAGCTACATCCGGGCCAGATATGGCAACAATGAATTGGGCCAAAGCTGGCTCACATTCGGCAGCGTCGAGCCGGAACACAGCCGAGTCAGCCGCAACTCAGCCGCAATATGGCCGAGTCCGCTGGCTACCTGGGAAGTTGTAAGACCCCTCTTTGTAAAGATAATGAATCTGCAAGGAAAATCACAATAAACCAAAGCCTTGGCCTGTTACAAAGGTGTTTTAGTCAAAAAACTGTGTTGTTCGGTTAAAAAATAGAAAAGTTATAACCTTTATGCCTAAAGATGCTCGGATTGGTGCATGCTAGGTATTATTCTTTGCATAAATTTCTGCTTAAGACGTGTGATGCGTTCTAAGAAACCTCCCCCGATCACGGAAGCCTACAGAGTAATGTTGCACGGTATACTGATACTAAAAAGAGCGCTGTCTGCATGCATTGAGTGCATGCAGACAGCGCTCAAGGGGGCGGGGCTGCCCAGCAATCACACATGCAGCAGCAGTGCTCACAGCGAGTGATCGGGGGAGACATGGCCTCGAGTTCAGGAGCTTTTGCCGACCGTCCTCGGCTTGTTGAAAGGGAAAGCCCTCTAACACATGGACCCGTCTGCAAAACGTGTTTTAAAGCCACACAGACTAAGGGAGGTAACACGTCGAACATGGCAAAGCACTTTTCAGGCAGACACCCCGCACTTTTCAAAGAGTTCAACGAACGACAGGTAAGCAAATGTGATTATAAACATGAAAACCCCCCAAGCTCACTCATATACAGCCTTATGCCACGTACAAACCAAAAGAGTTGCGAAATATTCGTGCGAGTAGATTACATGTAATGTCAATGCTCATAGTGTAATTGCATTGTATTGGTGAAAGGTATGTGGTGGCATGTTTTTCATTTTTGTTTTTCAATAAAGGGGACAAATTACCCTTTAATTTCGTGTCCATCTTTAATGTAGATTTTTTTTCACCTCAAACACACATCTTTAAAATTATGTAACTCTACAATTGCTCATACTTATGGCAATAACTATGTAGTCATCTTGTCAGAAACGGACGAAAGGCCTACATAGCCGTGTATAATCAATGCTATGATGGCATCATGTAGTTTTCATTAATATCTTACTGTAGGCTAATACTAATATTAATGTCATTTGTTAAGAGTTCAAAAAGCTGTGCAGGAACAAGCTGGTTAAAAAAGGGAACCATACAGACATTTTATTTGTTACTATTATAGATAAATATACCAGTATTGTATCGTATTCTGGTATTGTATCGAAAGTATCGAGTATTGTGATACTTATGGCAGTTATCATATCGAAGTCCTAATTTTGGTATCGTGACAACCCTACTGTGTGAGTCGTAAAAGTCGAAGTAGAGTAGGGGAAAAAAACAGTCCGGCCGCATTTGGATTTGTCAGGTACTAATATACTACCCACAATGATCTATCATGTTTTATTAGACTCCTACAAGCTCATAGGGTTATGAAGAGGTGTATTTTATTGAAATCCAACTTTATAAAGTGTACTTATTAACGATCTAGTGAAACGTTACTGCCGCCGCCCGGAAATGACGGCGAGATTATGGGGTTTATGTAATTACATAAACTTAACGGTAAGTTTAATTTTGGGCTATAACTCTTCCCACAAGGCTTTACTGTATTTCAGCAATTTAAATTAAGTTAATCAACGTTGTGGTTCCGGAGATCCTTTAGGAAACGTCACTTGACTTACTTTATAATTTCCTTGTCCGAAGGTTAAACGCCACGTTTCATTTAAATATGCAGTTAAAGTACACTAATAGTTCAACGTTGTGAATTCAAACCAAACCTGGTTACGTTTATTTCATCCGAGTGATTTAATATCTAAGAAGAGACGGTGAATCACTATATTAAGGATCCATCAACATGTTTCTATGGAAATACGAGCCGACATAACTGAAAGAAAACAGCTAGTTTTTGATATTATCTTAGGGAGCTTCATGGTGTTTTAAAAAAACTAAATGATGGTAATGATCAATAAAAACAAACACTCATAATATATATATATATATATATATATATATATATATATATATATATATATATATATACTATACTATATACATACTATGTATATATATATATATATAGGGGTGGGAATCACCAGAGGTCCCACGATTCAATTTTATCACGATACTTGGGTCCCGATTCGATACTATCACGATACTGCGATATATTGAGTATTGCGATTTATTCCCTTTTTTCCACTGCAAATTGTCCCGAAAGGAAGATACCGTTTTCAGTCTGTTCATCTCACTTGTCATAGATGTTGCACCTGACAAAAACTGAACTGTTTGTATTACAGTACATAGTGGCGTCATTCGAGCTGGATGCGCCAGAGAGACTTATCGCCGTGCAGTTTTCATTTCCGCCATTCACCATGGAAATAATCACTCTTTCTGCTTCATACTTGTTGTGGAAATCCCAAAAATGTCGGAACAACAAACACCCTCGTGTCTGGGTTTATAATATTATCCGTAGCCGCACAGAGCTCGGTGGATTTCACACGAGGAACTACGTCTGAATGGCGGCCGCTTCCAGCGCTGCTAGAGGACCCGTAGCCAGTTTGATGCTTTTTCTAACGTCTTTGACCGGCGCCGTGTCGCGCATGTTGTCCCGTGTTTCAAGCAACAGCTGTGCGAGCAGCGGCGCTACGAGTGACAGGAAGTCAATACGTCTGCTTTAAACACGGACGGCACATTTCTACCATATCGTGATACTATGCTGAATCGATTTTTTGAAGTTGAAAAAATGTAATCGATTAATCGCATGATTTTTCTATGATTAACTGCATTATGCGCCAAATTCAATAAAGAATGAAAAACTAGTGTATTGCACGCTTTTATTTTCAAGTAATGTTATTAGAACATTATAACAGGCACATAAAGTTAACATACACTATATCAATCTGTTTTATTTTTTTTCTGAACAGGTACCAGAAGAAACATTTGTCTTTTATCAGGGAACAGCATAAACAGTCTGTTCAGTAGTAAGCGTCCCTGTTGGAGGGACAAGCGACTCCTTCCTTTGGCCATGTTCAGTTTGTTGCTGTAGTTTCGTCACTGAGAATGTTTGTTCTCATGTGTAGGTAGATCCAAAGAGAACTAACATCTTCTGAGCAGGCCTCCTCATATGAGGAAAGTTCTCCTCTTTGAGAGAAGAGTAAAGATCCAGAAGTGATACTGACTTAAAGTGCTCTGCCATAGTGTATCAGACTGCAGGTCAGGATCAGCGGCGGCTTTGCGCATGCGCGATTAATTTTCAATCTGGACGCGGAGACTGCAGCTGGGAGTGGATCGCAGCGCAAGGCTCCTGTGAGACTGACCGCTTGTGAGAGCTTTGGGACGGCGGAGGGGCTCGCGGAGGGGCTCGCGGCAGCACTTGCTGCTCGTTGAGCACAGAAACTGCAGAACAATACGTGCTTTCATGTCAGTCTCCAAGTCGGCAAGTTGCAACAGTGCCTGTCGGTGAGGCTGCGTAAGCGCGTGCACATACATTAATCGCCTTCAAAGTAAAAGCAGTGGTGTTGTATTGCATTTATGGCAACTAAAATGCCCAGGTCTGAACTACGCCGTCTGGTAGAGATTTTAAAGTGCAGTACCTGTGTGCGGTAGTGTGAAGCCCCTCCCAATGCTATAAAAAAAAAAAAACATGCTGTTAACGCATGATCAAATCATTGTCGGCGTTAATGGTTGCTGCGTTAACACATTTATAACGCGTTAAGGTGCCCAGCCCTAATATATATATATATATATATATATATATATATATATATATATATATATATATATATATATACAGTCAGGTCCATAAATATTTGGACATTGACACATGTTTCATTATTTTGGCTCTGTACACCACAAAAATGGAGTTGAAATGAAAGTGCATACTTTCAGCTTTAATTTGAGGGTATTTACATCCAAATCAGGTGAACGGTGTAGGAACTACAACAAATTAATTTGAAATTGCTCCGTTATTTCATTTACAAGGAGTAGATAAAAGGTCTAGAGTTCATTTCAGGTGTGGTATTTGTGTTTGGAATCTGTTGCGGTCAACTCTCGATATGAAGTCCAAAGAGCTGTCACTATCAGTGAAGCAAGCCATCATTAGGATTTGGCCATCAAGAACACTCTCCAGGAGGTAGGTGTATCTGTGTCAAAGTTGACAATCAAGAGAAGACTTCAGCAGAGTAAATACAGAGGGTTCACCACAAGATGTAAACCATTGCTGAGCCTCAAAAACAGGAAGACCAGATTAGAGTTTGCCAAAAAACATCTAAAAGAGCCTGTACAGTTCTGGAAGAACATCCTATGGACAGATGAGACAAAGATAAACTTGTACCAGAATGATGGGAAGAGAAGAGTATGGAGAAGGAAAGGAACTGCTCATGATCCAAAGCATACCACCTCATCAGTGAAGCATGGTGGAGGTAGTGTTATGGCGTGGGCATGTATGGCTGCCAATGGAACTGGTTTCCTTGTATTTATTGATGATGTGACTGCTAACAAAAGCAGCAGGATGAATTTGGAAGTGTTTCGGGCAATATTATCTGCTCATATTCAGCCAAATGCTTCAGAACTCATTGGACGGCGATTCACAGTGCAGATGGACAATGACCCGAAGCATACTGCGAAAGCAACCAAGGAATTTTTTAAGGCAAAGAAGTGGAATGTTCTGCAATGGCCAAGTCAATCACCTGACCTGAATCCAATTGAGCATGCATTTCACTTGCTGAAGACCAAACTGAAGGGAAAATGCCCCAAGAACCAGCAGGAACTGAAGACGGTTGCAGTAGAGGCCTGGCAGAGCATCACCAGGGACGAAACCCAGCGTCTGGTGATGTCCATGGAATCCAGACTTCAGGCTGTCATTGACTGCAAAGGATTTTCAACAAAGTATTAAAAGTGACAATTAGATTTATGATTATATTAATTTGTCCAATTACTTTTGGTCCCTTAAAAACGGGGTGGCCACTTATACATTTGTTGTAGTTCCTACACCGTTCACCTGATTTGGATGTAAATACCCTCAAAATAAAGCTGAAAGTCTGCACTTTCATTTCAACTCCATTTGTGTGGTGTACAGAGCCAAAATAATGAAAAATGTGTCAATGTCCAAATATTTATGGACCTGACTGTATATATTATTTATATATATATATATATATATATATATATATATATATATATATATATATATATACAGTCAGTCAGTCATATATAACAGTTATATACTTTAAAAAAAAACGATCATCCCTTCCCGCGGGTCCTGCCCCCGGTCCTGCCCCCCCCTGCCATGGGTCCATGGCTGCCTGGAACCGGTCCTGCCTGCTACCATGGCCCTGCTGATGGAACCGGCCTGGAACCGGTCCTACCTGCTGCCATGGCCCTTCTGATGCCCCCCTCCTCTCTACCGCCTTCTGCTTCATGGATTATCAGGATCATGGACCATGCCTAATACTCATTATATGAATAATTTATGTCATATTCATTGAATGTGCTGTAACTACGCTATTCATTCTGGCCACATGACATCTATTGCTTCTGTCCATCCGGGGAGAGGGATCCTCCTCTGTTGCTCTCCCTCAGGTTTCTTCCCCTTTTTTTCCCTGTGAAAGGGTTTTTACTATCTTTTTAGGGGAGTTTTTCCTGATCCGATGTGAGGTCCCAGGACAGGGATGTTATGTGTACAGATTGTAAAGCCCTCCGAGGCAAACTTGTATTTGTGATGTTGGGCTATATAAAATAAACTGAATTGAATTGAATCAGATCATGCATTTAGAAGAATGACTGTGCACTTCAGCGTTCTTATCAACTGGTCAGAACCAGAGTAGCCCCCTGAACCTGACAACCCATGTTATCAGTCCCTCCATGTTTACTTATATGTTACTCATTAATCTGAACATACATTAGTATTTAACCCACATGTTTAACAGCGAATGATTCTTTAAACAGACAGCATATGCATTTTTCCCATCACAACACACACACACACACACACACACACACACACACACACACACACACACACAACAAGACAGACATAAAGGGTTGACACAGTGAAAGTCACTACAGCTCTCCATCCATCAGCCATTAGAGCATTACACATATTACACTGTCCTCTGCACAAACAACATGCCACACACACACACACACACACACACACACAGACACACACACACACACACACACACACACACACACACACACAACACACACACACACACACACACACACACACACACACACACACACACACACACACATACACACTGTCCTGAGTGCAGGATCAAGACGTTCTCTCTTGGCCGAGTGCCTGGATGAGACGGAGCAGAGACGCAGCCACACAGACACACATATATATATATATATGAACAGAAATTGCTCCGTGACCTTGTCTGGATGCCGCACGCTAAATACTGGCAGAAATAATAAGAGAGGAAGCGGAGAGGAGGACCAGAGACAGTGGGAGACGAGGGAAGAAATGAAATGAGATGGATGAAGAGAAGAAGAAAGAAGGTGAAGCACAAAGGGTTAGAAAGAGAAAGATATGTGGAAAGATACATACTGAGGAGACTAAAGGGTGAAGGAAGACAACTTGGCCAAGAGAAAAAGGAGCAGAAAGAAGAGAGGAGGAGTGCAGGAAAAAAGGAGACGAGCAAAGAAGAGAAAAAGGGAGAGACCTTGGATCGATGAACTACGAAAACAAAAAGAGGGGATGAAATGATGAGGAAGAAGAACCTAAAATAAAAAAGGAGATGACTAGAAAACAAAAAGAGAAAACATGAATGTTTACTTCCTGTTCACTGGTTGCAAAAAAACAACATGGCGACGGCTGTAATCCAAGATGTCGACAGCCGAAATCCAAGATGGCGACGGCAAAATCGCCAAACTCAAATCTTCAAAACATCCACAAACCAACGGGTGACGTTAAAAATAAAAAGTCTTCAGCTGAATGTTTGAGGGGAACCGTCTCTGACCCAACTCCTCCTCCTCCCCCCAGCGATTACAGCGCTCACTTGTCGGGAGACGCCGTCTGTTGTGTTGGAGAACAAGCAACTCCCACCCCCCGTTGTCCGGAGCGGTGTGCTGATTTTCATTAGCGATAGCGGCCTCGCACAAATCAAAAAGTCCAGGCGCTCGAGGGCGCCGCGACACGCTCCTTTAATTTCCTGTTGTGGGAGGACTGAAGGATTGTGGGGCAGCGGTGAGAAACAGGAAACACGATAAAGCCCGCCCACGTGGGCCGCCTTTGGAGGCGGAGGGTGTGTGCGTGTGTGTCAGTAATCAGGTGACATCCGAGGTCAGAAACCCTCATAAGACACCAGACCCGTGCAGCAACAGCAACCATGATGGATCTCTGAACCGCCAGCTGCACGGCTGCCATGGTGCTCAACCAACGCACGTTACCACAGCAACCATGCTAACGCACTATTAGAGGAAGCCAGGGTAGTTCTGGGAAAAAATTATCATCATCAGGCATCTCTTAATGTATTAATAATGTGAAACTGTATCGATCCTTTTTTCTAGGCTCATAGATTTTCATTAAAAGCCTCCAGAGGATTATTGAGAGCACACACACACACACACACACACACACAGAAAAGAGGTAATTATTAGGTTTTTTTTACTATCTAAAGATATTTTTCTTGAAATAAATTATTTGTAATCTTTGTGGAGGAAAGCTCAGTGAGTTGGAGCCACAGATTTCAGTACCATTGTCAGCATGGATGGATTACTAAAAGAGAAAAAGAGAGAGAAAGAGAAAAATAAAAAACAAGTCGATCATCCAAGAGACCGCTGTCTGAGACGATGTTCTTGTCACGGTGCTTGCATAAAAAAAAATATACAACTTTTTTTTACAATATCCTATTTCTTTTTTACAATATCCTTTTTTTGTAGGATATTGTAGGAACCGCTGTGTGAGGAGACAAATAATTATAAAAAAATATCAAAACAACGACAAAGAGACAAAAGAGACAACCCAAACACAAAGTGTGTGTGTCGGGCCAGTTGTCTCGTAAACCGGCGGCGTGGAGGACGACACTTGAAGATCGGTGAATTTAATCTGGACGCAGCAGGTGAGACGGCTCACTCGCTGCTTAAGTGTTGGACGGATCGATCGTCCTCAGGCTTCAGCACCACGGCAAGCTGAGATTCAGCTCAGCTAAAGAGCTAAAAGAGTGTTTACTGAGCGCGCACACACTCTCTCTCTCTCTCTCTCTCTCTCTCTCTCTCTCTCTGATCACAACAGGTCCACTGAGAAAAACTTACAGAAAAACATGTTTAGCCAATTTCATTGCAATCAATATATAAATATCTGAGTGTAATTAACACACACACTCCAGATGACGCAGATGTGCGGTTGTATATCAGCATCAGCATGTATAATCCATTACAAACACACACAAACAGTCAATATAATTGTACCTGAAAACACACACAGTGTGTGCGTGTGTGTGTGTGGGGGGGGGGGGAGTTGTAATGGTCCATCCTAATGAAGCTAGCGTCGGCGCTAGCAGACAGCATCATTTGACTCCTCTAACTGGATTATGCAAATCAGACGCTCATCACAGCTCTGGGAGACAAGTGACACATAATTTATACCACAGAAGAAGAGGAGCGGGTGAGGAAAGAGCGCACACACACACACACACACACACACACACACACACACACACACACACAGAGGAACACACACACACAGAGGAACACACAGCTATCTGACATATTCAGCCACACACCTGGATGTGTTAACACACTTTCAGACAAATATATCGACACACAACCATCCTGGAAGTGATCCCTGATGAAAGAGGAGAGAAGAGGAAACAAGAGGGACTGAGAAAGGAAGAAAACGAAGGGGGCAAGGAAAGGAAAGTGCAGGAAGGAAAGGAGCTTGAATTATACAAACAGAAAGTACACGTCTGTCCTTTCCTTTCTCTTTTCCTAAAATGTCTTCTTTATGTCTCGTCATCCTTTTTCGCTCCCTTTTCCACTTCCTTTACTCTCCTTCGCATTATCCCTCTTCTCACCTCCTGTTTCTATCCGACCTCCTTTCCTTTTCCTTCCTCCTTCAACTCTTCACCATTGTTTCCGTTCTCACATTTATTTCTCTTTCCTATTCCTTTGCCTTTTCATTTCCTCATCACCTCCTCATCAGACCACATTTCCTACCGTGTCCTCTTGTTTCCTGATTTCCTTCTCACCTTTCTCAAGAATCAGATCTCCTTTCCTAAATATTTCCTTGTGTGCTCCCTCCTGTCCTCTTATTTCCCCTCCTCACTTCCTGTTGCCTAAAGCCCTCTTTTCCTCTTTTCCTCTCGACCCCTCTATCCTTTTCCTCCAATTATCTCCGCCTCCCTTCTCTCCCTTTGTTTACTCATTTCCTCCCCACCTTGCTAAGGGATCAGATCTCCTTTCCTCAGATCTGTCCTTCTCTGCTCCCTCATCTTCACGTCCCTGTATTTCCTCATCCCTCCGTCTGCTGCTCTCTTCCTGTTGCCTAAAGGCCTCTTTTCATCCGCATTTCCAACATTTTCCACTTAACCCATGTTCTCTCCTTTTCCTTTCCTCTTTTCTAGGTCCCCTCCTCCTCTTCCCTCCCTCGTCCTCCTCCTCCTCTTTAACACACTCGTCAAAGTTCGCCGTAATTTGCTACAGTATCAGTGAGAGATGCAACAAAAGATGACAGGGAGCTGAAGGAAGGGGGGCACCCAAAGGTGGCATGTGTAGAGTTGGGGGTGGGGGGGGTGGGGGGCTGGGTTGCCGGTGAAGAAAACGAGGGAGGTATAAAGGAGGAAAGGAGGAAGTTATGCTGCGAGGCAGAGTAGTAAATTGTTCCATTTTTGCAGGTAATCTAAATGCTAACTAGAGGCAACTTATCACCAGAATGGATTTCCGACCATCTGTTCAAATAACGGGGGATTTGTCCGGTGGCAAGCACAAGAATGGGATGATGGCGGGAAGATTAGGCGTCGGCGACGGAGACGCTAACAGTGAAGAAATAAAAAGAAGAAAAAAAAAAGAAAAGAGAGAGAGAGGGGAGGGGAAAACATTTATTTTTGTGCAAACAAGAACAGATGACGCCCTCACAATTACACCTGTCAGGAGCTCCGCAAAGCAATCGATCTCTGAAGCAGCCGAGCGACGCTCCCTCTCTCCTTCTACTTCATCGCTAAATTATTTTCTCTCTTTCTTCCTCTCTCCCCCTCCTCCTCCCCCCATCCATCAGAACTCTCTCCATTTCTTCCCCTCCGTTCTCACGCTCGCTTCCTTGGCGCACTCTTCAACAATTTGTAGAGGAAAATGTTTTCTTGATACGCGACAAGATGACGTTTCACTTTTCACTCTCTGGTGGAGGGGGGAGGAGGAGGAGGAGAAGGGGGAGGAGGAGGAGGAGGGGCAGAGGGGGAGGAGGAGGAAGAGGGGGAAGGAAGACGCGAAAGGAAAGAGGGGGGAGAGGAGAGGTGGGCACTGGAGGAAGGAAGAGAGAGATAGTGGGAGGGGAGAGAGGAGATAAGAGAATAAAAGGAGGTGAGAGGACAAGAGGAAATGAGTGAATATATGTACAGTATTGTTTATTAATATGCAAACAATAAGAAGAAGAAAAATAAGAAAAGAGGAAACAAGGAGAGAAGAGAAGGAGACATGAAAAAGAGATGTGAGATGGAGGAAGTTGGGAGGAAGGAGCAAAAGCAGAAGAGAGAGGAAAGGGGAAGAAGGTGAAGAGGAAGACAGATGGAGGGAAGAGAGAGGAGGGGGAGGAAGGGGGATGGAAGAGGAGAGGAAATGAGGAAGGAAGGAGAAGCTGAACCAGAGACAAACAAAAAGATGATAAGAAATCTGGAGGAGTGAGAGAAAGGGAAAGGATAAAGGAGAGCGGTGAGGAGAGGAGAGGAGAAGGAGAGGAAAATGGGACATGGGTGAGAAAGAAGGGAGGAAAGGAAGTATGAAGATAAAGGAAAGAGAAAATGAAAGAGTGGACAATATGAAAGAGGAGATAGAGGAAAGGAGACAAAGGAATCAAGGAAGGAGAAGAAAAAACAGTAAACAAACAAAGATTTAAGAAAGTTGGAGGAATGAGAGGAGGATTAAGGAGAGGAGAGGAGGAAACAAGAGGGGATAAGAGGAGATTAGAGGAGGAAACAAGATGGGATAAGATGAGAGGAGAGGAAATAAGATGGGATCAGAGGAGAGGAGATGAAAAGGAAGAAAAAGGTGAGGGGAGAAGGAAACAAGAGGAAAATAAAGGAGAGGAGAAGGAAAGGAGGAAAAAGTGGAGATAGGTGAGAAGGGAAAGACAAAGGAAAGAAGGAAAGCGAGGAGAGGGGACTGTTGATAAACGGAGAGAGGAGAGGAGACAAGAAGAAAGGTTATGAAAAAGGAGGCAAGAGAGAATGAAAGGGGAGGATGAAGGTAGAGGAGGTAAGAAGGGAGCAGGAAGGTGAGGGAGAGGGATGAGGAGAGGCGAGACGAAAGGAGGAAACAAGAGGGAGGAGGGGAGGAGGGGGAGATGAGAAGCGAGGAAACAAAAATAAATAACGAGAGAGAGAGAGAAAGGAGAACGATGTTGAGGAAAAAGAGAGAGCTGAAGAGTAATTAATGGAGAGACAATGAATGAAAGAGAGAGAGAGGTGGGGAGAACAGTGGGGTGACAGAGCGTGCAGTTTACTGGCCCAGGAAGTGTTCTCAGGCCGCCGGCCAATCGGCTTGGCTCGCTCCCCCCGTGTCACTGACAGCCCATTGGCCGATGAAAGCCGGCCTTTATATTCACCGTTTCAATCGTCGCCTCACACCGTCAAAGAAGAGCCGTTTATCTTCCCCTCCCATCGCCCACACACACACACACACACACACACACGCCCTCCATCCCCCCTCTTTCTACCGCTCTCCCAGACTCTTTAATCCATCTCTCCTCCCTCCTTTTATTCCCCCACTACATTTACAATTTGTCTTCCCCAAAATGCCTCCACACAACGGAGGAGGACGAATAAAAAGAAAACCTCCGGGTTCAGAAGATGTGGAGACAAACTGGATATAATGGCTTCCTCACTAAATTGTGTCCTTCGGCGTATTTCCACCTTAAAAAAAAAGTTTGATACAACAAAATGCTGAAAGATTATACTTCACCCCAAATACCACCTTTAAACAACCTTTTTGCACATTGAGAAAGATCTCAAATCCACCTTAACAAAGCCAGAATTTACTTTAACAGGTAATCAAATACCACCTTAACAGGTTAACAGATTTGTCCACATTCCACCTTAAGGTGCACCTTGACTTTGATTTCAAAGGGCCAGGAGCGATGTTTAGAAGTGCCGTATGAGGTACTTCTACACACTTAGTGTATTACTAGAGTAGATGGAGTTTAGAGAAACAGCACGGGAGCAATATGCACAATGCTCTCTTCAAAGACATAAGACTCCATTGACAAAAAACGAATTGTATCTGTCAGTGGCGGCCGGCCAATAGAGGGCCACGGGGCCTGGCCCACCCACCTTGAGCCACCAAAAAAAAAACATTTATAATTTGATTAATTATTAAAATTATAATAATATTGATAAATTATACTTATTGTCAATATTTGTGTTTTTGAGCTATGGAATATACCCAGTAATATTAGTAAAATAGGATATCTGCGCAAAATATATACTTTTCCTGCTTGTCCTCTCCGCTAGTGCACCTCTCAGCTGCCCCTGTGCACGTCTCTGCTGCGCCGTGCATGTAGTGGGGCTAGATTGATTTTGCCCAAGGAAGACGGGTCTAATACTCAGTTTAGCCAATCACTGATTAAAGATAATAATGAGTGACATACAATTTATCCAATCAGCGCCCTAAAAAAGACTTCCGGAGGGGCTATTCTCAGTTGGCCCCACGGTGCGTGTTCACGGCTAGTCTCTCTTCTCATCTCGTGTGTTCTCGTGTTCTCGTCTCTTGTGTTCTCGTTTCGGCGTCTCACGCAGAGCCATTTTACCGACATGACAATGGAACATCCAAGCACGAGCGCTACGCTTCCAAGAAGACTCAACCCTAACTAGATCAAATCTCTCCTCCAAGACTTGGACTGCACGCTGCTGTCGATTATAAGGGATTACATTCTGGAGGAAGTAAAGAACGCTGATTTTATCGCCAAGTGGACGAGACGGGGTTAGCTAGCGGGCTAACATTAGCCCGCTAGCTAACCCCTCGCCGCTGCTTGGTTCAATAACTATATTGTAACATACTAAGTGACATGTAATGTTAACTAGGGTGACCAGACGTCCTCTTTTTCCCGGACATGTCCTCTTTTTCCCAGACATGTCCTCTTTTTCCCGGACATGTCCTCTTTTCGAGACCTAAAAAAAGCGTCCGGCAGGGATTCCAAAAACGTCCGGGATTTTGCTACGTCTGGGAAAACAGTTATTACCCCCTTACAAGTTTTGGAAATGGTATCTCCCTCAAGTTCCACCGATCTCAACGTAAATGTAAGTTCACGGCATGCTACACCCCCCCCCCACCCCCCCACCCCCCCCGCGACGAAGTATCCTCCCTCTCTCTCTCTCTCTCTCTCTCTCTCTCTCTCTCTCTCTCCTCCCCCCCCCCCCCCCCCCCGGAACGAAGTGTCCTCTTTTTCACAAACTCAAATCTGGTCACCCTATGTTAACCTGTTATGTTTAAAGTGTTATTGTGTTTACAGGAAGAAGTTGTTCTAGATAAGAAGACTGGTTATTGTAATTACTGGGTTCAGGAGGTCAGTGAATGTCTCATGAGCTTTTTAGCTTGTAGCTTGTCACTCATCGTAGCTACCTATGAGCGGTTGTGTTACGAGCCTGTGGAGAGGAGGCTATGACCGGGAGCAGAGTGTGAAGCATATTACGAGGTTTTGACTGTTTGGGCTGCGGCCCACAGTAGCCTTTTATGTTGTTACAGAATAAACACACAATAAGCAAGCTAACGTCTCGTAGCTTTCCTGACCCAGGGTCGCTACACTATTTACTACTAGCTGATAAAGCTTGTGTTAGAAAGATAAGTTGCTCACGTCCAACAGTCTGTAAAAGCCTACATGGGCCTAGTCATCAAAGTGGATGATTATGATAGAAAACATCACAATGATATTTGTTTAAATATTTTAAAAGGAAAAAGATCAGATTTCTATCAAAATGCGGGTAGTTAATAACATGTTTATTCAGGTGTCCACCAAGTCAATTTCTAGAAGAGGCCTAGTTGTTTTTGAAGATGGCAAGTTGTCAACTATTCAATAAGATAGTTGTTTTCTGAAAAGGGGAGGACATGCTGGTAACTGACCGTCTGATACATTTTGATGAGTAGTTATAATTTCCCATCATCTAAAGTTATTTGTAAGATTTTACATACATTGTATTTTTGAAATACTTGACTTGGACATAAGCATGTGTTCAATCAGAATCACTTCAATAAAAATAGCTTTATTGCAAATTTAACTTGATTTATCTTTTACAGGTATGTGATATCATCCTGATGCAAGCCAAGGAGCGGTTCTCCTTCACCCAGCACCTCGTCATGAGAACAGTGCGTTCAAGACTTGCAGTGGTGCAGTGCCCATGTACCAGTCATGGAGAACAACCTTCAGAGCACCTTCACAGAGACTGTCACTCTTCTCAGGATCACCACACCCATGATAACAGCTGCAAAGTAGTAATGCGTGTTTGATACCTTTTGTGCATTGAATCATACTAGGATGTTTGCTAAAATTGATTGGATGGCCCTACCCACAAAAAAAAACACCAGCCGCCACTGGTATCTGTGTTCATTGAGGTAAAGTTACCGTTTTTGTCAATGGAATCCAGTGGCTTTGAAGAGAACATTCAATGGATATAACAGCTTAAGTTAGCAAAAGCCTCAGCGTCAGAATTGTTTTTGGGGATCCAGGAACAACTAGAAACCCACATTCCACCTTAATAGAGATTTTTCTGAGTGAGGGTCTTTTTCTGATTTTACATAATTTCTTAAATTCACCTTTTAAAGGCACTTGCATACGATATATATACCCATGTGTTACATCAAAAATTGCAGAACAATCTCAGCTCTATATAATAAGGCACAATTGTCATAAGGCACAAGTGTAAAGTGATAATATGGCCCTAAAGCTGAAGAATTGAAGTTCGGTTTACCAAAGGTCTTAGGTTCACAAAAGCAGTGAAATATATGAATACAATGGTAGATGCATCTAAATAAATGTCTAATACCAAATTTGGTATTATCGTTTTTTGAGTAGAAGTGTTGTCTGTCACTACTTTCATCAAAATGAGAGAGGGACTGAGATAAAATGGGACTGAGGAATTACTTCATACTACAGACCAAACTTCATGGGGTGTGTGTAAATGAAACATTTATATTACAACAGGTTTTGTTTTCAAACAAAATATGTACTATAAAAAATGAACTATTTACAATGTTTACACAATGTGCATGTTTCAGTTTCGTTTTTACAAGAACAGTTTTCAGAACAAGAACAACATATGTACTCTGTATCTATGTGTGTACTATGTACTCTGTATGTATGTGTGTACAATGGACTGTTTACCAGCGCATTGTTGTGTGTCTAGTTGTGCAGAGTAAAACTGAACAGCTGAGAGGAGCAGAGCAGTACACTGCACGAAGACACTGGGTCAATTCCAATCTCCACCCTTACGGACTCACGGACTTTGAGGCGCGCTCCCGCGAAGTCCGTGAGGGTTTAGGGGTGTCCCATTGTCACATCGTAGAGTGCTCGAGGCTCTCTGGCAGACATTTTGAGCCCTTTATGATCCCTTTCCGTAAGTCAGCATTAGATGCTGACTTTGCCTAAGTGCCGAACCCACAGTTCATAGCAATGTGACGTTAAACACGCAGTTCCCAATGGAAGCATGAAGACGTAAAAAAAGAAAAAAAAGGTAAACAAAGAGACACGTGGGCGTTTAGCCCGATAAAATACATTATAACATTACGGATTAAAGATGGAACATAAAAATACATGAAATCAGAGGAATGCAAGCAGAACATATATTTATAAATATTTTGTTTACATTCATCAAACATTTCGTTTTGAAAAAACAAGTAAATATATAATCTAAAATGACTTCTCATCTCGTGAGAAAGACGTTCAAATCAGTGAATAAAAAGTATAAAATAAATGCACAATATGTTTTATGTAGTCACGTGATATGTTGCAGCAAAGTGCTGTCCCATTCATATTCACACCAGTTCAAGCCCTCACAGCCTCTCACACTCAGCCACTTAGCAGCTGACGTCAGTGAGTGCCTGAGGGTTCAGGGCTTGAGGGTTTAGGGTGGAGATTGGAATTGACCCACTGTGTCTTTTTTCTCAGCTGGGTAGTGTGTTGTCTATCTGAGTGAAAACCAGTGTTTTTTGCAGCGTAGGTGGTTGGGTAGGTCCTTCTGGATTTCCTGAGTGTTCATTGGTAGTTTCACACAAAATGTCGATGGACACCTGAATTGACTAATCACGGTGAAAGGCGGAGCTCCACACAGACTCCACAGCCTGTCAGCTCCTCTTACAGGCACACAGAAGCACACAGAGGAGGGGGCCGGAAACTGCAGAGTCTCTCGGATCTAACAGGAGCAGATTCTTTTTCCTACGCGTTTTTTTTCGCGGAGATATGAATATTTAAAAAACGTAAACACTGTATATCACGGCGGCGTGACGCAAGACCCCAGAGGGGGGCTCTCTCTCTCCAATCAAAAAGTAAAATACCACCTTAACAGCAGGTCCGTAACACAAGCCTTCGTTCGGTTTCAGAACAGATTAGAAAAGCCACATTCCATCTTAATAGATCTAGAAGTTTACGTCCACCGTAAGAAAAAAGACTAGAACTTCTTGGATCCCCTTTAATGGAGGAAAGGGAGGGGATAAGTCTGCTGCTAAAAATAGTCCCTAACACATGACTGATTTTGTGTGAATTCGGTTGAAAGCCTCGTGCATCTGATGCCGACACAACCAGTCCGTCGGCCTCAATCAGGAGAAAGATAGCGATGGAAAAATAACATGTTTTTGGAACATTATAGTAAACATTAGAACACAAAATGCAGGTATGACCCTGAAAATTCCCCCCTTGTTAATACAATCACTGTGGGAGCCGTGTTGACCTGACCTCTGACCTTCATATGAAGCTTAAATGCGTTAAAGCTACATCCATCATGCCAGTGCCGAAACATTCCAAGCCGACGTGCCTCAATGACTACCGCCCTGTAGCACTCACACCCATCATCATGAAGTGCTTTGAGCGGCTGGTCCTGGCACACCTGAAGGACTCCCTCCCACCCGCACTGGACCCACACCAGTTTGCCTACCGCAGCAATAGGAGCATAGATGATGCAGTCTCCACAGCACTGCACTCTGCTCACACACCTGGACAACACCAACACCTACGCGCGATTGCTGTTTGCTGACTTCAGCTCAGCTTTCAACACTGTCATCCCCTCCAAGTTAATCACTAAACTTGGAGACCTGGGCACCAACACCTCCCTCTGCAACTGGATTTTTGACTTTCTGACTAACAGACCACAACATGTTAGGTCAGGCCACACCTGCTCCACCACTGTCTCACTCAGCACTGGTGTGCCACAGGGCTGTGTGCTTAGCCCATTCCTCTACTCCCTCTTCACCTACGACTGCAGACCTGTGCATGGATCCAACTCCATCATCAAGTTCGCCGACGACACCACGGTGATTGGTCTCATCACTGACAACGATGAGATAGCCTACAGGGAAGAGGTACAGCACCTGGCCACATGGTGCGTCGAAAATAACCTGCTCCTAAATACCAACAAAACCAAGGAGCTCATCGTGGACTTCAGGAAGAAGAAAAGAAGCATGCATGCGCCCATCCACATCAATGGGATGGACGTTGAGCGTGTCTCCAGCTTCAAGTTCCTGGGGACCCACATCTCGGAAGACCTGTCCTGGACCACCAACACCTCCAGCCTTGTCAAGAAACCTCACCTGAGGACACTGAAGAAAAACCATCTGTCTTCAGCCATCCTGGTGAACTTTTACCGCTGCGTGATCGAGAGCATCCTAACCAACTGTGTCACAGTCTGGTATGGGAGTTGCTCTGTTGCGGAGCGCAAGGGACTGCAGCGGGTGGTGAAAACTGCCCAACGCATTACAGGAATTCCACTTCCAGCCATTGAGGAAGTCCAGAGAAAACGTTGTCTGCATCGAGCTCGCAGCATTCTCAAGGACGCCTCCCACCCTGCACACAGACTGTTCGCCCTCCTGCCCTCAGGCAGACGCTTCAGGTGCTTCCGGACAAGGCCCAGCAGACTGAGGAACAGTTTCTTCCCCAGAGCTGTGTCCTTATTGAACTCTGCCCCATGCTGACAACCCCCCACCCCCCAACCATCACCACCCACAAACCCCTCAACTCATCATCTCCCTCCAATGACCAAAGACTGTACACCAGCACTACTGGACCTTCCTGCACTCAAACACTTTGGAATCTGTTTGCATTAAAAATGATGTACTGAACATTGCACTAGTCTAGTAACGTTAGGCAGCTACTGTTTATTATTATGCACTATTTAACGTTCACGCAATCTGTATTACCTAACTTATCATACGCCCATTTGCCTTTTGTAAATTATGTTTATAGTTCCTGTTTATAGTCTACCTACATTTAATGCACAATCAACCTGTATAATATGTTCATATTACCTCAATCAATCAATCTGTATATTCCGTATTTATATATTACAGTTCCACTTGGAGCATTAACTTATCTATAAAATACTTACTTATTATCTGTATATTGGTACTTACTACTATTGCACTTCTGGTTGGATGCTAAACTGCATTTCGTTGCTCTGTACTTGTACATGTGTAATGACAATAAAGTTGAATCTAATCTAATCTAAATGAATGTCCCACTGAACTGTTTGGAATTCTGATTTCACTTTTATGAATCCTGAGGGGTGGTGAAGGAAAGCCAACAAGAACACCAGGAGTGAAGCAGTGTGTGTGCGTGTGTGTGTGTGTGTGTGTGTGTGTGTGTGTGTGTGTGTGTGCGTGCGTGCGTGCGTGCGTGCGTGCGTGTGTGTGTTTCTTAATCTAATAGCATACAGAGGAAATAGAGCAGAGCTGGACATCCTTGACACACACTGACTCAATACCAAGACCTAACACTTTATCATCTGCAGTGCCTGGACATGATGTCTGTGACTGTGACTGTGGTGTGTCTGTGTGTGCGTAGGGGTGTGTGTGTGTGCGTGCGTGTGTGTGTGCTTGCGTGTGTGCTTGCGTGTGTGCTTGCGTGCGTGCGTGTGTGTGGCCCTAGGCGCTGTGAGGATGGGTAGTAGTTATTAACCTGCTGCCCAATTTCTGTCACGGCTGCTTTGTGGCTGCGAGCAGAGAAGTTGAGTGTGAGTGTGAGTGTGTGTGTGTGTGTGTGGAGACTCTTCCTCGGTGAAGTTATTAACTGAGCCCCACTCTTACAAATGACTGAATGAACCACTAAAGGAATAGTGTGTGTGTGTGTGTGTGTGTGTGTGTGTGTGTGTGTGTGTGTATTTGTACGAAACACAAGGCTCTTAAACTAGATCGATGAAAGTGATCGGTACATTAATGTAAAGTCAGAGTGTCCCATGTGTTTATATACATTTATACTTCATAGTTAGGCTCGTTACACCAGTCAGTTAATGCTAACAGATCATACGCTGAGGTTTATTAAAAGCACCGACTCTGAGCGGTGGTTAAACTCTTTTTCTGTTTTAGATAACATAAGATAAGATAATCCTTTATTAGTCCCGCAGTAATGCTGCTGTAATTCCAGGATTACAGCAGTATTGCACACAGAGACACATAGTAAGTAAAACAAATCAAGTAATATAAATAAACAGTAAAACAGTAATACAAACAGTAAAGAAGAATACAATAGCAATATTAAATATGCAGACAGAGTAAAAACAGTATATTAAAGTATTTAAATGTATTATATATCGCACCAGATGACTGTAATTAAAGTGGCCAAAGTGATTAAAGAGTTCTAAGTGTTAGTGGTCTACTGTGAGCTCAGCTTGTTATGCAGCCTGACAGCAGCAGGAAGGAAGGATTTTCGGTACCTCTCCCTCAGACACCGGGGATGAATCAGCCGGTGGCTGAAGGAGCTGTGCAGCGCTGCCAGAGTGTCCTGCATGGGGTGGGAGGCGTGGTTCATTAGTGATGAGAGCTTAGCTATCATCCTCCTGTCCCCCACCACCTCCACATTATCCAGAGGACACCCCAGCATGCTGCTGGCCTTCCATACCAGTTTATTTAGTCTCCTCATGTCAGCTGCCGTGATGCTGCTGCTCCAGAAGACCACTCCATAGAAAATGGCTGATGCCACAACAGAGTCAAAGAAGGTCTTCAGGAGTGCTCCCTGCACTCCAAAAGACTTCCTTGTGGGGCCCCCGTGCTGCAGGACACCCGATCTGACTCACACTCCCGTATCAGCACACTGTGGACGGTTGGTGAGGTAGTCCAGGATCCATGCAGTGAGGTGGTGGTCCACCCCGGTCTGCTCCAGCTTGTCCCTCAGAAGCAAAGGCTGGATGGTGTTGAAGGCACTGGAGAAGTCGAAAAACATGACTCTCACAGTGTTTCCAGCCTTTTCCAGGTGAGAGAGGCATCTCTGCAGCAGGAAGATGACGGCGTCATCCACCCCGATGCCAGACTGGTAGGCAAACTGAAGTGGGTCCAGGGATGAGCTCACCAGGGGGCGGAGATGGGCAAGGACCAGCCTCTCCAGGGTCTTCATCAGGTGGGCTGTCAACGCCACCGGCTTGAAGCTGTTGAGGTTCTTGGGCCGCGGGGTCTTTGGCACCGGTACCACGCAGGATGTCATCCATAGCTGTGGTACTTTCCCCAGCCTCAAGCTCAAGTTGAATACATGCTCCACTATCCCACACAGCTGGTCTGCGCAGGATTTGAGGAGCCTAGAGCTGATACCATCTGGACCTGTGGCCTTTCTCACCTTGATCCTCCTCAGTTTCTGGGACATGCTGGGGGGTGGGGTGCTATGAGGTGTTGGAGTGGGGGGGTGTTGCTGGTCATAGAGTGCTATGTATGAGAGGTGTGGAGGGTGTGCAGGGGAGCCGAGTGTTGTGGGAAGGGGGAGGTGGAGGGGGGTCATCCACAGGGGGTGCAGATGATGGGGGTTGCAGCAGCAGGGAGGTCTGATCTGAGGTCTGATTTTGACCTGGTCAAATCAGTTAAAAAATACTGTAAATTCAGATCATTCACCCACTCAGGCTGTTGGTTGGGCCCCTTGAACCCAGACATCGCCTTGAGGCCCTTCCGGCCCCCGATGGTGTTATTTTAAATACTTTTATCAGTATAAATAGTCAGAAAACTCTAATTTTGTATTGATTAATAAGCTAAGAGAAAATATGCATGAGTGTTAATGATTAGCGCCAGAGGTTTAAGGAGTGACGTCATAATGAACATTTTAAAACTCTATTTATCTTCCATAACTTGTCTTTTCATTCTAGTTTTCTCTCCATGAGTTTGTTCTCAGACTCTGATCCAGAAATCTCAACTTCAGCAACTTTCACATCCACCAAATTGTACTCTTTCATTCCTACATATATTCCAAAGGTTTCTACAGAGGGGTTTGTTCACATATTACTCATAGTCTGATTTGCACAACATTTCATTACCAAAGACATGCAGAATGTATTTATTTTATGGTTGTTGACAGTATTTTCTGAAACAAAAAGATATGCAAAATTCTCTCTGTAACAACCGTTGACTCAAAACAATCATTTTGAACTTGGCTTCATCCAGTGTTCAGATTTCTGTTTTTAAAATGTATGATAATTAGCACATAATTGATTATTTTCAATATGTAAACACAACCCTGTAGCCATCTCTCAACCTTCCAATCACAACTCCTCTGAAGAACTCAGACTGGACTCTGGAACGGTTTCTGACACGACTCGATGTGATAAAACATGCTGCAGCATTTGATCTGCAATCTCTCCCCGAGGATGGAAATATTTAACTGAAGATCATTTCTAAACTCTCAAAGCCATCTGGGAGAGATGAAAACATGTAAAATAATAAGAGAGAGAGAGAAAATCCCCCGTCTGACATGTTTCATTCAGCGTATCTAAATTATAAGAAACCGGGCCGTAAAAGTATTTTCATCGCATACACCGAGGACTTTGAGTTCCCGCCTGTCCTTTTGGGGGGGAAGTTGACGACTGTCAGCGTTATAAAGATTTTATCCTCGGCGCCTCACACGAACATCGCCGAAATATCACTGTGTGTGTGTGTGTGTGTGTGTGTGTGTGCGCGTGTGTGTGTGTGTGTGTGTGTGTGTGTGTGTGTGGTGTGTGTGTGTGTGTGTGTGTGTGTGTGTGTGTGTTTTGATGCTCTCATAACCATTACTTGCCACAATGGAGCAGAAAGGCTGCCGGTTTATCTTCTGATCAATGCCGCAAGCTGTCAAACACACACACACACACACTCACCCCCTCTCATTCGCCCCATGCAGCCTCTCTAACGCTCTCTCTCTCTTAAACACACACACATTAACTCAGACCCCTGCGGTGAAAACTGTAGTCCTGTGGATAGTGATTGTGTGTGTTTTCCCCCTCAAACAGAGCGTCAGCGCTGAGGCGTTCTGACAGCATCGGCTGGAGGGAAACTCAGCGGCGTCACGGAGAACAGCCAGAGATTAAACTGTATAAAAAAACGTCCGTTTACACTCCGGTTAACGCTCACTTCATCTCGACGCCCGAGACCTCGACCGCTTCAACGCTCATCAGCGTCTGAATTATGATTTCTGTGTTTCTATTATTCAACGTGCTCCGATCTTTGGCCTGTTCAGCGTCGGTTGGAGGGATATTTCCCACCAGATGGTAAAGCTGAAATATATACGAACAAGTCAAAACTCAGTCGCCAGTCGAGTCTAGAGTTCAATTCTTCAGTTCTGTCAAAGCAAGTCAAGTCCAAAGTCAATCGAGGAAAGACTGAGGCAAGTCTTGTTTAAGCAAGTCTCAAGTCCAAGACCGAGTCCTTGAGGGAAAGTCAAGTCTCAGTTCAACCAGAGAAAAGTCTAAAATCAAATCTTGAGTCAATTAAGAAGAAACAAGGCGAAGTTTGAGGTCAAGTCACGTTCTCAAACTAACCCTCTGGTTAAGATCCAAGTCACAGATCCACAACAAACAATTCAGAGCCTGTGATAACATTATTTCAAGGTTTATATGGAACGGCCAAAGGCCAAGAGTCAAATACAAAACATTACAGATTGGGAAAAATAAAGGAGGCTTGTCACTACCAAACCTTAGGGCATATTTCTATGCAGCTCAAATTAGACCAGTAATCTATTGGTGTACCAACGACTATGAAGCAAAATGGAAAAACCTAGAACGATATGTAGAAGGAAGGGAAATTCAAAGCCTTATTGGAGACAAAAATATAGCAAACGGTTTACTTGAACAGATGAATGCTGTCACTCGATTTACATTAGAGATGTGGTTCAAATTGGTACGGAAATATAAATTAGAAGAAGAGCTAAGGCTTTTACGATGGATAGCCTATGATAGACATTTTATTCCAGGTACTCTCGATCAGAGGTTTAAACAATGGATTCCATATGGAATAACAGCAATATGCACAGTAATTAAAGATGGAAGCGTGTATACTCACTAAATAACCAGGACCACTTCAGGTATCTACAATTAAGGGACTTTTTTGACAGAGAAATAAAACATAAAATTAACTTTGGAAAAAAATGGGATAATTAGAACCATAATAGGAGCTTACAACTCAAAGAAATATAGAAACATATCAACCGTATATCAAAATATGATGGAAAAATTAGGAAACACAACATTTTATGTAAAACTGAAATGGGAACAGGAACTTGGTGTGAATATTACAGAGGATGACTGGTCGAATATTTGGAGGATACAACATTCCCCAACATCTGCACGAACTTGGAGAGAACACTGTTGGAAAAATATAATTAGATGATTTATTACTCCCCAAATTACAAACAAATGTCTGTCTATTGATCAACCATGTTGGAGGAAATGTAGGGCAGTAAATGTAAACCACCGTGTATTTTGGCTATGTCCGGAAACTGTACAGTTCTGAGGAAATGTCCATATGGTTATTGTCAAAATTCTAGGCTACGACACACCTAAGTCCTGTATGTTTCTCTACTTTGGTAATATGACAACAGATACTGTGTTAAGGGAAGACAGATATCTGCTGAAAATTCTGCTAGCAGCTAGTAAAAAGGCTATCACAAAGAGATGGCACACAATAGAACCACCATCACAAGATGGATGGTTGAAAATTGTGAGTGAAATATATGAGATGGAACTGTTAACCCACAGAATAAGAGCTCAAGAGGAGCAATGTCGTGATAAGTGGGAGAAATGGACGATGTTTACACATCAACAATAGAACAAGGTGAGAAACACTTCAATGTTTCTCAGGATTTGTCATGTTTTGAGAGAATAGAGCAAACCAGACCCCTTTTGTTGTAAATCAAGTCTCAAGTAAATCAAGAAGAAACAAGGTGGAGTCTCAATTTTTATTTTCAAACCAAGTCACGAGTATTGTCAAAACAACCCTTAAGTCAAGTCCCAGTTCCTTGAAGGGAAATTCTCAGATCAAAGAAAAGTCTCAGATCAAGTCTACAGTCTGGTCAAAACAAGTCAGTCAAAGCCCAACTCCATCAAGGTGAGTCCAGCCTCAGTTCAATCTTGTCAAACTGACCCTCCAATCAAGTCCCAGGTTCTTGACGGGTCATATGAGAAAAGTCTCAGGTCAAGTCGAGAGTCTTGTCCAAACAAGTCAGTCTTGTCAAAGCAAGTCTAAAGTTGAGGTCCAAGTGAACGAAGTCCAAGTCAACTCCTAATGACTTTTGAAAACAACTCTCAAGTCTAGTCTTGTCAAACCAACCCTGGTAAAGTCCAGAGTTCTTGAAGGGCAAGTCACATATCAATAGAGAAAAGTCTCAGATCAAGTCTATAGTCGTGTCAAAGCAAGTCTCAAGTCAAGGTCCAAGTGAACCAAGTCTCAAGTCAAGGTCCATGTGAACCAAGTCTCAAGTCAAGGTCCGAGTGAAGAAAGTCTCAAGTCAAGGTCCGAGTGAAGAAAGTCTCAAGTCAAGGTCCAAGTGAACCAGAATCAGAATCAAGTCTCAAGTCTCAAGTCTAGTCTGAGGCCATTGAAGGCCAGTTAATCAGTGAAAAGACCAAGTCAAGTCTGAAGTAAACCAATAGAAGTTCCAATTCAAGTCACCAGTCTTGTCAAAGCAAGTCTTCATCAAGTTTTTTTCCACCATGTCCAAGTCAAACCACAAGTCTCAAAAAAGCTTTTAGCTCTGATTTGGCCTGAACCAGATCCTGAGAAAACCTTCTACTCCTGAGCTCTAGCATTTCCATAAAAAAATGCTCAAATATAAAAACAGAAATGTGTGAAAGGACTCGGAGGAGAGCCCGAGCTCAACGCCGCAGCTCAGAATCGGTTGATGTATAAATGCTTTCCCGACGTGGAGGGAGCACGTTCGACGTTGGGATGAAACCAGACGCACGCACACACACACACACACACACACATTTCTAGCTTGTTGCCGCTAATTCAACTTGTGCCACCTCACCTCACTACGCAACACCAAGTTTGTTTCTCCTCATACACATTTTAGTATGCACGCACAAACACACACACTCTTTCTCACACACACTGAAATAGATATGTACACAGACACTCACACACACACACACACACACACACACACACACACACACACACACACACACACACACACACACACACACACACACACACACACACACACACACACAGAGAAACACACACGTTGACGTCAGTCCAAAAGTGCTTTTGTGCAATTAATCTCTGCTGCTGAGCGCGAGCACACTCGCATCCCTCGCATCCCTCGCATCCCTCGCATCCCGCTGCTGGAGCTGCTGCAGACGCACCAGGTGGAGAGCTTTGCCTTCCAGCGGCAGGGAACGCAGCCAACTCTCAGTGTCCCTTTAAGATATTCTGCCTCGATCTGACGCCTTTTTAAAAAAAGAATGGGGAAAGGAGGGAGGGGGTTCAAATCCCCACAGTATCTCCGCTTCATTGAAGGATGATAATAACTTTAGCTTTTGTTCAGCTGAAAGTTACTGAGCGGGAGGAGAGGATGGGGCATGTTGAGAGAGAGCAGAGAGGACGTCCTTCAGCTGCATGTGCAGACTGGAAGTATTCACACTGCTGGAGAGAAGACATTCTGCAGGTGGAGCCTCGGAACGATAGATAACTACGTAGCTCACACTCAGATGCTGGTGCACCAAATCAGTTTCAATTGGACGAAACCACACACACACATACAAAAAGAAAAGACGCAGCAATGTGTCTGTGCATGATGACTAAATTGTTAATCCAACATGCAAAGACAAATACATTTAAGCGATTGCTTCCACCATATTTGACTCAACCCTGTCTCTTTAAACTATGTTCCCACACAGCTAAACTGCCAATTATGATCCAATGGAAACATATTTTCTAACAGATTACAGTCAACTTTTTTTTAAACACGTGGTTGTAAAGCTGTAAATTGAAATCTAAACCAAACCGCAACAGATCCAAATAAAAAAGGCGTAAAAAACATCCAGAGTCTTGACTTAGTTCTGACTCATTTACTTTGTTGTTAGCATCGTGGCACGTTGTCCTTTGTTGCAATGCTTCTATAGTTTATATAGATATTATAATTATTTTATAGTTTATAGTACTATTATGATGCACCTTCTGATCGAGTGGCTGAAGTGTCTAAACGACTTCTGCGTTGGCGTCACTGTCCCTTTAATTAAATGCTCTCCAGGCTTGTGTGGTGGCGTTCCAGATGATGCTCAGCTGCAGCACCGAGGGTCTCAATCTGTTTAGTGTCTAAACAAGCAGCAGTCAGCTGGAGGTCAGAGAAGTGAGTCGTGGAGGCCGAGGGAAGCCGTAAAAAACGCTGTGAAAACAAACACTTCAGACCAGACGTAAACAAACTGTCGGCTGTAATAAAGAGCTGCAGCTGCTCGGAGTTTCATCTCAGCGGAGCGCCGGCCTTCAGCTCAAAGAGCTCTCATGGACTCCAGCAGGACGAAGCACCTGAAGCCTCCACCTGAGATCTCTGAGGATTTTAGGTTCTTACAGAAACCCTCCAGTGTACTAACTATGATGCACATCTGGAAGGAGCTGCAGCCGGAGATCATTCACATTCACCACCAGTTATGAAATATGTGATGTTATATGGATTAACGTCATGTTTTTTTCTTTCTCTAAAGCAACATGAAGTCATCATTAAAGGGAAAACATGATGTGCATTTTAACACACATTTGAAATATGACCATAAAATAGCCAAATATGAAGCTGAAGCCTCAATATATATATATACATATATATATATATATATATATATATATATATATATAACCACCATAAAGTATACCAGTAGTATATTATCTCATCAAACTGATTCAACTTTACTCAAGACAGGTTTAGTTAAAAAGAGACTTTTTTATGACTGTTATTATTATTATTTTTGAAATAAATGTGAAGATCTCAATAACGTTATTTTTTCAGATTTTACCCACACAGAAAAAAGATGAATTTGTGATTATGCTTTGTAGAAAAATACATAAAAAATGTATATCTTGTTTAAAACTATGTAAACCACAAATACAGACCTGAAAATAAAATACTTTCCTCAAATAATCAAATTATTTATCATATAACAGGTTTATAGTTCTGCATAAAATAGATTCCAGTCAAAACCTTTTTGCATCACCAATCAGAATTAAATCAATTCAGATTATTGCACAAAAAGTTACCTCAGGAAAGTATTTAAAAAATACTCAACATACAACACGGTATGTTATTTAAATCCCTGCTTTTTTGTCCTGCAGGCTCAGGGGGGACAAACATCTTTAAAATCAATAGAATTATCAACAACATTTACGACCAGAACCTTGAACAAAGGAACCCGAAGAGAAATGTCAAAAGTGTGATATTATTATTATTATTATTATTAAGGTTTGAGGGTGCAGCTGCTTCTACCACCGTCACAGTAAAGTGTGACCTCATGACCTGCAGCATCTGCAGAGCAACACGACGTAACAGAAAGAGTGAAATACCGTTTTATGAAACGTTGACTCTCAGACGAAGACGATCCACAATCACAAAGTCAATTTCTGAACCACTTTTCAAAAGTTATAAAACTGCCTCCAAGCCAAGAAAAGAGAGAGACGTGTAATATGAATGCCAATAAAGCACAAACAACACAAACACAGGACCGGAATCACAAACAAGGTTGTGGAATAATATTGCGAACACGAGCAGAATGGAATAAAAAATGAAGCGGCTAAAAGCAATTTTACTTAAATTAAAAAAAGTGTTTTTTCTTGTTTTTCTCCAAACGACAATGTGTCGTTTTAATGAGGCGACAAAACACGCGTTTAATTGAAGAGGTTTAATCTAATAAATACTGGCTGCAGGAAAGTAATATGAACTGCATGTAAAGCACGCACACACACACACACACACACACACACACACACACACACACACACACACACACACACACACACACACACACACACACTGTCTGAATCCAGCGCAACTGTTCCAACAAAATGCTGTTAATGGAACGAAGAGGAGCATCGTCTCTCCTCCTCCTCCTCCCATCAAAAACAAATTAATTTTCCTCGCTCACTGATTAAAAATGTACCTACCACATGTGGCTGTGAGCCGTGTGCAACAGGAGCCCAATATGCAAATCTCACCCTTTTTAAGATTTATCTACATATCAAATATTCTCCAGGCTTCACAAACTGAGATATTGTACGCTGACCAAAGGTTTGGCCGTGTGTGTGTGTGTGTGTGTGTGTGTGTATGTTACTGCGTGCATGTGAGCGTGCATAGCTTCAGTTAGAGTGTGTGTGTGTGTGTGAGCGTGTGTTAGTGTGTGTGCGTGTGTGAGTCAGATGGTAGCTGCAGACAGCGGTGTGTCTGAGCTCTCATGTTTATCAAAGAGAAGCAGTTATATCTGAGAGCGCTGGATGGCCTTGTGCTGCCAAAGCTAATCACAGCGATGTGTGTGTGTGTGTGTGTGTGTGTGTGTGTGTGTGTGTGTGTGTGTGTGTGTGTGTGTGTGTGTGTGTGTGTGTGTGAGTGTCTGTGTACATATCTATTTCAGTGTGTGTGAGAAAGAGTGTGTGTGTTTGTGCGTGCATACTAAAATGTGTATGAGGAGAAACAAACTTGGTGTTGCGTAGTGAGGTGAGGTGGCACAAGTTGAATTAGCGGCAACAAGCTAGAAATGTGTGCATATCTATTTCAGTGTGAGTGTGTGCGTGCGTGCGTGTGCGTGTGTGTGTGTCTGTGTGTGTGTGCATCATACCCGATGATTATGTTACATTATGTTTTCGAGCCGGCCGCCGGGCTGAGAGAGTTGCTGTCAGGGGGTGAATATAAATGAGTCGGTTCACAGTTTGTTTGCGTTTTGACTGAGCAACTACGGCAACTACGACAACTACAGGTCTACGGCAGGTCTGCCATTCAAGAACCTTGACGGCGTAATGAGTAAAAAACATAAAAACAGACTTTTCTTTTTCCCAGGGTCCCTGAACTACGTATGTGTTCCCATGGTTCCCATCATTTCACTATGCACTTGATTGTGTTTCTCCTTGAGGTGAGGGAATGTCATCTTCTATCAAGGTGCCTATAAAACTAGCTTGCTCTTTATATATATATATTTATATGAGATACCATAGAGCTCCATGGAGTGATGTTGGGAGCAGGAAAGGGGCGAGAACCAAGTTCATTTGAGTAAATATTTAGCAGCCAAATCAAATAGTTTACAGGATATTCAACCTTTGTTTCTTTATTATGCATTTATTATGCATTTACTCTGTACAGATCTTGTATGAAGGCATTAAAGTCGTCCATGAATATGAGATATGAGTTCACAGAGTTACAATCCCTTCTCGGCATTATGGAGGTCGATTTATGGTGGGTTTTTTGCAAGTTATTGTTGTATCTCTGAGTTACACTTGTTGTCTTTTTGATTCTTCACCGTTCATTTTGTTTGTACGCCCACTGATGTTACAAACAGCGGGGAGAGTATAAACTGTCTACATGCCTTCTGCGGTGCAAAGTGCGTAATGGTCCAACATTTTACGGTAAAGGCCTCGGGATGCTTCAGAAGAACTCGGTTATAAGTCTTGCCGCATCTGAAGTGTTTCTACCTCATCTGACACTCAAAGACGAGGTGGAATGGCCGACAGAGCCTCATTCCACTGATATCTCTCAAATAATGACGTCTTTTTATCGTCTTTGTGGTCTCAAATGACAATAACGGAGCCCACGTTTGGGCGGTCTCTCCCTCGGAAGACATTCATGGCGTTGCGTTTGGCAAAAGTGTTTTCTGTGTGAGGAACTGAAAAGAAGCAGACCTTTGCAGAGACGTTCAAACCCCAGCTGGTTTCTCACCTCCGCACAGCTGGACCCTCTTTGGTCGGGCTCGACTGTGAGATTTAGAGAAAGAGGGTTAGACGATCCGAACTCCGCGTGGTTTGAAGCGTTCGGAAGGCCTTCATCCAGCCAACAGTTGTTGAGATTTTGGCATCAAACAGACCAAGATTCTTCTTTTTTGCAGAACCGCGCTAATGCAGCTAATCATTCCGGCGACACACCTGCTCCGAACCAGCCAGCTGTCAACTTTCATCCCGGCCAACTTTCCTATTAGGCGCTCATCCAAAACAGCACAAGGACATAGTTACACCAGATCATGTGTTTTGGAAAATGTCCCCTACACTTCCGCTCTCTGAGTAGGAGCCAATTAAAACAGATGAGTTGCGAACGAAACACACAAATGAAATATCTTCACCATATAAGACTATCACAGAGGACGATCAGTCATGTCGTAGCCTCGGAGCTTCTTAATTAAAAACGAAGGAACTCAAATGGAGCCTCGTGAGACGACTCTCCATCGCTCCCGCCCGCCGGAACCCCAAGTCTTTTCAAGCAAACCAGCTCCCTCAAATTCCATTAGTGTGTTTTGTATGTTTTTTTAAATAAGAAGAGTGGGAATCAACCCCGTTAAACAATGCTCTCCTCGGGTAGCAGAACTTCAATCACCTCCCCTCGCCCCTCATTCAGCCGCGCTAGCGTAGCCGGCTAATTAGTTCTGTTGAAAGGCTTCTAATTAAATTGGCCTAATGTGGAAGGCCCAGGCAGCGAGACAGGAGAGAATATCACACACACACACACACACACACACACACACACACACACACACACACACACACACACATTTGTGTGTGTGGAGGCACGAAGAGAGCACTGAACTTCGACACACACGTGTTTAGACACCGCTGTCGTGTTCACACATGCGGCCGAACAACAGCAACTGCCAACGGAACGAGGAGCAACACTCGTACGTTATCCATGAAACACACCTGATGCAGGGACGTTTGTCGGAATGACATGTCGGATAATTTATCAATCAAGGAAAGAACTCGAAACCTGCACGTGTCTCGGTGCAGGATAGCGGGTTGTACTTGTGTTTCTTTCCCAGTCGCTCACAAGGGAGTTATCGTAATAATGCCTTTCCCCAATTAAGGAGTTATGTGCTAACGCGTCAGGTCACTCTTCTCCGGGACGCCACAATTTATTCACTAAACGTCTTTGCGGTGATGTGTAAAGACAGACAGCAATGCTCCAGAAAAAAGGAAAGGGAGGAAGACAAAGTCTGAAAGTGAGCAAGCAACGATGCACATTTCAGAAATCCACTTTCACAAGGAGGCATCGAACATGTTTACAAGGATACAAACCACAGACTGTATATGAGGAGTGGACGTAGTCATCGTGACGTCACCCGTTGGCTTGTGGACTGATGTTTCGAAGCCTTGAGTTTGGCGATTTGGACGTATCCATCTTGGCTTTTTGGGCGTCGCCATTGTTACTTTTTGGGCGTCGTTGAATGAATGACTGAATGAGACCAAAATTGTACAATTACCTTCCATGAAATGGAAAAACACTGAAAGATTAAAGTTGTAAGAAGAAAACACGAACAACTCCCAGACCGGACAACGTCTCTGATGTTGACCTGTCAATCAAATTGTAGCACCGCCCTAAAGTATCCCCTGCTTTATGGTCTGTTTGACTCTACATGACCATCATTTACTAAATGAACATCATGCTGTATTGAAGAAGACTTGAAACTAGAGATTGAGACATAAACTCATGTTTACAATGTTTACTGAGGGAATAAATCAAGAGAGAAGTAGCAAAGTACAGACACAGGGAACATTTTACTAATTTCTACAGTACGATTTCCCAATAACATAAACAATATGCACAAAAACATCTTACTAGGAAATAGACTAATACACACACACACACACACACACACACACACACACACACTAATGTACCAAAAAACAGCTAATAATGACAATACACACATTTGGAGTTGTCTGTCATTCCCACAACTCACACTCTCACACACACACACACACTCTCACACGCACACACACGCAAACACACACACACACGGCTTGTTTAAATCATTCCCACAAGAAAACAGACAATACAAAAACACTCATTCATGCACCACAACCAACACACACACACACACACACACACACACACACACACACACACACACACACACACACACACACACACACACACACACACACACACACACACACACACTTACACCAACTACCCATAATGCTGCTCATAATGCTGCTCTTCCCACTAAAGGCCTTAAGTGTCCCCTCTCCCTCTCTTCTACCTACTAATAGGAACCAATTAGTCCACATTGTCCCCTCTCCCAATAAAAGAGCATTATGGGAATTCACCCTACTTAACACCTTTCCTTTTCTAAACAGGCTCCCAATTAGACGCCTAAAGGGACAAAGAGACGGAGGGCAAGTGGGGGCCTTGAGGGGCGGGGACGGAGGGCCAGTGGGGTGAGGTGTGTGAGGGCGGTGTGTGTGTGTGTGTGTGTGTGTGTGTGTGTGTGTGTGTGTGTGTGTGTGTGTGTGTGTGTGTGTGTTAAAAGACTCTCCGTTCAGTAGGTTTTTCCAGCTGTCAAAGAAGTCAGAATCAGAATCAGAACCATTTATTGTCAAGTAAGTTTACACAATCAAGGAATTTGTCCTGGCGGGAGGTACATGACATTTAACGATACACATGAAACAGTGCACTAAAAAGGGAGCATGGATATTTACAATTGGGTATATTGAATATTGGTGAGTAAAATACAGATGATTGCACATTTTAACAGGATAACACTGATGTTATTTCATCATTTCATGAGTACAAACAGGTCGCCTTCATCCCCATGAACACACACACACACACACACACACACACACACACACACACACACACACACACACACACACACACACACACACACACACACACACTGTAGTTGTTTGGGACTCAACCCGACATACAACATCCTGCTGCCACAAATGCTCACGAGAGCGCCAAGTGTGGATTAATCCGCCGCTGGAAATAGTCCCCGATAAATGCTCTATGACGGTGAGCAGTTTCTATGAATGTTTCTAAAGATGTCTTCACGAGGAACCAACAGGCTTGGAGCTGAGAGACACAGACAGGAAGTCAGACTGTTGAGAGACAGACTGACATGTTGTCGGCAGAAGCTGTAAAATCTGTCATAATCGTCAGATTTTAATCTTTCCAACGGTCCTTGAACACATCACAGAGTTTAAAAGGTCAATAAGCTGCATCAGACATTTACAGACGAACTGTAAAAAGATGAACCGTTGTATTAAATACAGGCCGGCTTATTATTCGATGAGGTGCCAGAGATACAGAAGAGGCCGATGTATACCGCTTTATTTCATCTATAAAGTCAGTCTTGCAGCTTCATATATTACAGAAATGTCATTCATTACTATTGTTCTCCCTAATGAGCAAAAACTAAACTAAACTGTGACCCAAAAAGCAATCAGGGGTCTCGTTACATAACCAGACTATTACTGTCTGACTAACTAAAATAAGACGATGAGACGCTTCCTCATTCATCACGAGAGAAACGTAGGAAAGAGTCCAGTGTAAATATAAAAGATCAATAAATGTGTGCAAGTATGAGAAATACAAAGAAGGTAAAACGGTAGAAAAAACATCTTGTTCCTGCAACTCTTCCTCTCAAAGAAATGAGCGAGAGAGAGAGAGAGGGAGGGAGGGAGAGAGAGAGAAAGAGTTCCTACTGGACACACAACACCTACTTTCTCACCAGGCTACAAGTACATGAGCGCACACACACACACACACTCAGAGGATCACAGAAACACACACTCAGAACACACTGGTGACGTTTTTTCCCATGACAGCATGGGAATTCCTCCGCTCAGGAGTCACTGCTCACTGTGAGACGGGGAGAAAGACTGAAAATGTGTATGTGTGTGTGTGTGTGTGTGTGTGTGTGTGTGTGTGTGTGTGTGTGTGTGTGTGTGTGTGTGTGTGTGTGTGTGTGTGTGTGTGTGTGTGTGTGTGTGTGTGAAAACAGCCAGAGGGGGTTGGCCCTGAAGTGGCTCTCTCTCTGGAGAGAAGCTGTCTGCTTTGTTCCTTTAATCTACAGAGTAAGAGAGAGAGGGAGGTTAACTTGGGTGAGCTCTCTCTCTCCCTCTCCCTCTCTCTCTCTCTCTCTCTCTCTCTCTCTCTCTCTCTCTCCCTCTCTCTCATGTTATAGCAGAGTGGTGTTAAAGCAGGCGACTGGTTCTGCCATGAAGCCTCATTCATTATCTAGCAGACGATGTTTGGGTGACTGGAGCTCTTCGAGGCTTTGATCAGGCTGTTCTTTCGTATCTATTCCGACGAAAATATAGGCGTTGTAATACTTATGGATACCTCATGTAACAGCCTCACACCCAGGAGACAGCTGCTCCTTCCCCCCGTTGATTTATTCGTCACGTAACTTCTGTGCTTGAGTAACGTCACTTCTGTGGTTGTTTTAACCCCAAACCTTTCCTTTCCTAAACCGAGCCAAGTAGTTTGTGTTGCCTCAACCTGACAGAGTTGTTTCCTGTGAAGACGGAAGTTTATTTTGACATGTTGTGTTCATGTAACGAGGAGGAAAGTGACAACGTGTTGCTGGACGTTCGAAGGAAAACGAGGAGTAACTATCTCGTAAGAAATCAGACAAAAGTTAGGTTGCTTGAAAGGAACGTGAGACTCTGCAGAAAAAGATGAACATCTGTGATGTAAAAGGGTGACTCCTCTGGTTGCATAGAAGTCTATGCTTCATGTGTTAAAACTGCATTCTCTCTCCTGACCACCAGGGGGCGACTCCTCTGGTTGTATAGAAGTCTACATAAATTACTCTACTTCTCTCTTGATTTATTCCCTCAGTAAACATTGTAAACATGAGTTTATGTCTCAATCTCTAGTTTCAAGTCTTTTTCAATACAGCATGATGTTCATTTAGTAAATTATGGTCATTTAGAGTCAAACAGACCATAAAGCAGGGATGATTTAGGGCGGGACTACAAGCTGATGGACAGGTCGACACCAGAGACGTATACCCGTCTCTACGTCACTCCTCCTCAGTCCAGATATGGTCACTTCCTGTTCTGCGGTTGCAACAAAGCCAAGATGGCGAACTCAAGGCTTCAAAACGTCCACAAATCAACGAGTGACGTCACAACGAGAGAGAGGAAGTGACCTCATGATGTCACAGGTTTCCCTTTCACAAGAGTCACCTCTGTCCCGTGGACACAGAAGAAGACGGAACCTTCTCTTCCTCCCGTCTTGGATACGTTACATATTTCTTGCCAACAACTGGAGCAGCTTGTGATGGAAGCTTTTAAATCACACTTGTATGGCAGCGCCTCTTTTACAGCGAGTCTCCTCGGAGCCGGTCCAGCAGCACCTCCTCCACAGCAGGAGCCATTATTCATCATTTACAGTAAAACGTTAAGTTAGCCCATTAATAACACACAGACTGGTTTATACTGTTCAGTGCTGCTTTATAAACTGGGTGACAGAGAGGGGGATGCATGCCCAGCTCTGCTCGGATGTGCCTGCCAGCAGCGCACACACACACATACACACACACACACACACACACACACACACACACACTCCTGAGCCGGTCCCTCCGGAGGAAATGCCAGAGGCACTGAGAGATGGAAAGTCTCGCTGCCACTTCGTTTCCCTTTTTTTGACCGAGTCACTTTCTAACTGAGACGCTCCAGTTTGTCCAACGGGCTTCAGCACTGGTTAAACTGGTTTTGGTGACTGGGGGGAAAAGAAGGGATGAGGATGTGGTCAAAGTTCTGAGGAAGTTTCAGAAGTGACGCTTGTGAATGAAAGGACTTTGTCTTTCATTATAATCGAACCAGAAAAAGACCAAAAAACATCACTCAAGTATTTTGATATCAACTACCAGAGACTTGAACATATGAATCAATACGTTTCCTGAAGATGATGATATCAAAGCTATTCGGTTTTCTGTCATGGAGGCGCAAAGAACCCAGACAATATTAACTTTTAAGGGGCTGGAATCAGATAATTTTGACTTTTTACTCCGAAAAAAATTAGACAAAATAGTTGGAGATTAATTTCAATAGTTGACAACTAATGAATTAATCTATGCAGAGTCATTTTAAGAAGCATGAGGGGCTCTAAAGCCAACTTTAACCAATGAAGAAAAAAACGGATCTTAACGCCAGTAAATGTTCTTCTACCACACTGTGAAAATACTCCACAAGTTAAAGTCATGCAGGCAAAAGCTTACTAAAGTATTATGAGCAAAATGTAGTCCAGTAAAGTACAATATGTACCTCTGAGATGTACAGTAAAAAGTACCATAATTACCTCTGAGATGTAGGACAGTAACAACTACAACATGTACCATAGTATAGTAAAAAGTACAATATGTACCTTTGAGATAGGGCTGTGCGGTATACCGGTATACCGGATGACACAGACCCTTCCGGTCTGTCTCTTCCTGCGATGGAGCTTCCCTGGGCCCCAAGTCCCTCCATGTTTAGCTTCCTAACACTCTCTATGGACCAATGTAAAAACAGCTGTTCATCACTCGCAACAGCTGTTCAGTTGTCCGGTGGTCCTTTTCGGCGTCAATGAAAGAATGTTTTTACTCGGAAAAAAAATACCGTGATATACCGTGAAACCGCCAGAATCTTACAAAATACTGTGATATGAATTTTTGGCCATACCGCCCAGCCCTACTCTGAGGTGTAGTACAGTAAAAAGTACTATGTTTACCTCTGAAACGTAGTATAGTAAAAAGTACAACGTGTACCTCTGAGATGTAGTACAGTAAAAAGTACCATAATTACCTCTGAGATAAAGAGGAGAATTAAGAGTAGCAGGAAATGGAAATACTTTTTAATAAGTAAAAGTATCCTGAAGAAGTACTTGACTTCAGGACTTGAGTAAATGAGTTACACTCCACCAGTAACAGAGTCCATCTCCCCAGTTTGACCAGTGAGTGTGACAGCAGATCATTACATTCAGCCCGCAGCACTCAGATGGAGAGATTTACTCTGACAGAGAGAGACAGCAGAGAGAGAGAGAGAGAGAGAGAGAGAGAGAGAGAGAGAGAGAGAGAGAGAGAGAGAGAGAGTATGGATTAAGGCGTCCCAGTGGAATTCCACTCATTTTCTCTGGAGCGAAACAGAGGGATGGAGGGAGGGTTAGTTTCTTATCTCTTCATTTGACACTAGCAAGACTCTCTTTCTCTCACTCTTTCTCTCTCTCTCTCTCTGAGAGTGGTTGTGGAGCGTGGTGGTGGAGAGCGTCGTGAGCGGCGCTAAATGTTTGGTGATTTTTCTCAAACTTGTATTCTCTTGTCATTCACAGTTCACTGTGTGATTGAGTTGTTGCAATTCTTGGGTTGTTTACTGTTTTTTTTGGAGACAGAAAATCGTGTTTCTTGTCAGGGATGGCGTCCTCTGAGACGTCATCCCTGTGTTTGAGGCATGGAGTGCGGGTTCAGCGCATCCCGGTGGAGGCGGGTCTCCTGGCTGTGGGAGACCGTGTGGGTCACGCTAACCTGAGCTACGCCTCCAGGATGAACCGAGGGGTGGTGGTGTTTTTGAAAGAGAAGCGCTATGTGGCGCAGTTAATAGCAAGTGGCGTCTCGCTGAACGGCGTATATCTGCAGGTTTCCCCGCTGGCAGGGCCCTCCACCCGGGTCACCGTGTCTGGTGTCCCCCCGTTCATCCCCAACCAGGTGCTGGAGCGGGAGCTGCAGCGCTACGGGAAGCTAGCGAGTAACCTCAGAACTGTAGTGCTGGGCTGTAAGAACGACAAGCTAAAACATGTCCAGTCCTTCAGGAGACAGGTATTTGTGTTCCTCACCTGTCCGTCTCAGACGCTGGAGGTCTCGTTTAGGGTGAAACACGGGGAGGGACACTATGTGGTGTATGCTAGCACGGGTAGCATCAAGGGTTTTGAGTGTGGGGGTGTGGGGCACAAGCGGGCCGCTTGTCCGCGCAGACCAGCCGAGGGGCGGACTAATGCTGGGGCTCCGCTGGGTAGCGAGACGGCGGAGGTCGCTGCTCCGCAGGGAGGTGAAGCCCCGCCCACTGACCCCGAGCAGGGGACCAGCGGGCAGACAGACGGGCAGGTAGAGAGACAGGCAGACAGACGGGCAGACAGACAGACGGTCAGACAGACGGCCAGGTCGGGGAACAGAGAGCAGAGTTAGGCGGAGGAAAAACTATTGAGGGGAACTCAGCTGTTCTGAGTCCAACTAAAGGGAGAAAGAAGGTAGAGAAAGCACAGACTGCAGGAGCAGAGGAAGGGATGAGGGAAGGTGCAGCAGGCAGCAGTAAAGAGCCGACTGCTGAAGCTGACCAGAGTCAGGCTGCTGGTCCAGAGGTGGGGGAGGCTTGTATCGTGGAGGATGAGATGGAGTACAACACTGACTCTGACTCTGTCTCCCTCGCAGGCTCCCAGGCTTGCAGTGGACAACTGTATACGATAGATGAGATTAATAACTTCCTGGACAAGATCATTTTCCAGACATACAAAGGTTTGTACAGAGTGTTTTATCTATACAGAAAGGGGTCGGGGGGGAGTCGTTAGATGTGAAGAAATGTTACCGGCTAAGAAAACACCTGACGACTTGCAGGCAGTTAATGTCGAGGAAGAAAAGTTCCAAAAGGTCAATAATTCTTAAGTAAGACTGTCATGGATGTGTTGCACTTAATTTGTCTGTTACTGTTGGTTGTCTACATCACCGCTCTTTTCAATTTTCCAATGCACAAGGTGAGGGTAAATTCTTTAAATATTAATGGTGGAAGTGACCAGGAGTGGAGAGTGGTCACTGCCGATGTCATCAAGCAGAATAGACTTCTTCTGGTCCGGGTTTCACTGGCTGAGAGCTGCGGTCCAGGAGGGAGGGCAGGACCTGGTCTCATCGCATCACACACCCAAAGCCTTCAGACTGCTGATGGCTCAAAGACTGCTCTACAGTTTGGGCCTACCATGGACTGATGCTGCCTGTGTGCTGCTGAGGAGGATCGGGCGCTTTGGGAAGCAGCTACACTACGTCCCAGGTCCTGCTGTCGGTCAGCCTGAGATCCAGACTGAGAGAGGCCGGCTGTGTGAAGCTGGGTCACATAATGAAGACTTCCATCCCTCATCTAGCGGAGCTGACCGTCATCCGGTCCAGCAGGCTGCTGCTCGGGCTGCTGGAGGACAGTGGAAGGATGAGGAGGACATCCTGCTGTCGCTAAGGACAGCCCAGTTGACGGACCTTGAGACTCTGGGGTGGAAAGCAGCGTACCAGGTTGGGAAGGCCTCTAACTTGAGTTCTCTGGCAGGGGTGAGGGTGTCGAGGTGGACTGAGGTTTTTGGCAGGGGATCCTCCCCTGGGGGCTGTTGGTCCCTGTACAGACGCCCGGTAGACAAACCCCCTGTAGACAAAAGGACAGGTGACCCCAGTGGAGGGTTGTACATGGGGGCCATGCTGATTGCTCGGCTCAGGGTGGAAGCTATTTTTTTTTTAGACGGAAACACAGACTTTTTTGTGGACATTTGGGCTCTGAAGGACATTCTGTGTGCAGTCAGAGACAATACTATGGTTCTGAAGTTGTGATTGGTGCTTCTTTTTCTTTTTTTTACTATTTTTTTTTCTTTTTGTTGTAAGTTTGTGATTAACTGTAAATGAAATTGATTGAGTAATACAGATAATAGACTCTCTCTCTCTCTCTCTCTCTCTCTCTCTCTCTCTCTCTCTCTCTGTCTCAGTCCATGTATCTCGTTATGCTCTCTCCTCTTGGCCCCGGTATCCGTCGCCATCTTTCTCTCCACCTCGCTCTCCAACCTCAGATGAAAAGGAAGTGACCATATTTGGACTGAGGAGGAGTGACGTATACGTCTCTGGTGTCGACCTGTCAATCATCTTGAAGCCCCCGCCCTAAAGCATCCCTTGCTTTATGGTCTGTTTGACTCTAAATGACCATAATTTACTAAATGAACATCATGTTGTATTGAAGAAGACTTGAAACTAGAGATTGAGACATAAACTCATGTTTACAATGTTTACTGAGGGAATAAATCAAGAGAGAGTCATTTATATAGACTTCTATACAACCAGAGGAGTCGCCCCCTTGTGGTCAGGAGAGAGAATGCAGTTTTAACACATGAAGCATATACTTCTATACAACCAGAGGAGTCGCCTCCTGCTGGTCAGTAGAGAGAATGCAGCTTTAACACATGAAGCATAGACTTCTATACAACCAGAGTCACCCCCCTGTGCAGATATCAATTAATTATAATACATTGGTGTTCTTTTAGTCAAGCAACACTCTTTAAGTCACATAAACGTCACTGATTATTAATTTCACCAGCACTTTTCCTCACGTGACACAACTACTTTCAATCTAATTAAAAGAAGTAGAAAACAAGGGTATAAACTGTAAAAAACTATGAAACAAATGATGAGAAGGATGAAGAAACACGGCAGCAGCTGTCAGGAGAGAGGAAGAGGAGGATGGCAGACAGAAAGATGATAAAAGAGGATGAGTGTTATTTAAATGTAAATAAACAGGAGTCGTCTTTATCAGAGGAAAGTTGGAGGAAGCTGTTATCTGCTGCTGGAGGCCTGTTTTTTTTCCCCTGCTGCTGCCGCTCTGTCTGCCGGCTATTACACCTTCCAACAGAGGGCGCGCACACACGCGCACACACGCGCGCACACACACACACACACACACACACACACACACACACACACACACACACACACACACACACACACACACACACACACACACAGCTTACAGGTGTGCATGTGTAGACGAGGAAACATTTATCAGCAGTAAAGATGAAGATGCATCAAAATAATTTGTTTACAAACTCAACATGTATCGTTGTGAACACACACACACACGTTAGAGATTCACGAGGAGATCCAAACATCCACACAGTCAAAAGAATTATGGTAAAAGACATATTGTACAATATTTGCACATGAGATCAATTATCTTTACGTTATAGACTAAATGTAAGATATTTGGACAAGACCTCCACAATTTTTAAGTTTTCAACTTATCGTTAGACATGAGCTCAATTATTTTTTCGTGACTTGACCTTGTTCATTTTTACGTTATTGATTTATCGTACGATATACGGACATGACCTCCATTGTTTATACGGTATAGACTTATGCCCTTTGAAAGGGAGTACATGCAATAAAATGTCATAAAACAATTTAAAAAATGACGAGATTATTGTTTATGGCAAATACTTCCAATAAAAGTATTTATCGTGACCGAACCTGCCGACATATAAATGGATATAGACAGACATGTGTTCACGGTCGCTCATACAATAGAGGACAAATGCAGTAAAACAAAACAAAAACACTGACAGAGCTGTGTGTGTGTGTGTGTGTGTGTGTGTGTGTGTGTGTGTGTGTGTGTGTGTGTGTGTGTGTGTGTGTGTGTGTGTTGCGTTGCCAGAGGCTGCGGCTGCTATCAGAGTTAAGACGATTACCACACATCATTTGTCATCTGGATGGTGGCAACATATATCTCTACATTTAATTTACCACGCCTCCATCACACGCTGGGGGGCGGAGTGTGTGTGTGTGTGTGTGTGTGTGTGTGTGTGTGTGTGTGTGTGTGTGTGTGTGTGTGTGTGTGTGTGTGTGTGTGTGTGTGTGTGTGTGTGTGTGTGTGTGTTCCATTGACCCATATATAGAAAGCCCTGGAGGAGAGAGAGAGAGAAAAGAAAGAGAGAGAGTAATTGAAAGAGAATGAGAAAAGGGAAACTGGAGTGTGTCTGTGTGCGTGTGCGTGTGCGTGTGTAGCAGGAATGAACATTTACCGCCTCAGTACACAGTGTGACAGATGCCATCACACACACACACACACACACACACACACACACACACACACACTATATACAGTCAGGTCCATAAATATTTGGACATTGACACATTTTTCATTATTTTGGCTCTGTACACCACAACAATGGAGTTGAAATGAAACATCAAGATGTGCTTTAAGTGCAGACTTTCAGCTTTAATTTGAGGGTATTTACATCCAAATCAGGTGAACGGTGTAGGAACTACAACAAATGTATAAGTGGCCACCCCGTTTTTAAGGGCCCAAAAGTAATTGGACAAATTAATATAATCATAAATCTAATTGTCACTTTTAATACTTTGTTGAAAATCCTTTGCAGTCAATGACAGCCTGAAGTCTGGATTCCATAGACATCACCAGACGCTGGGTTCGTCCCTGGTGATGCTCTGCCAGGCCTCTACTGCAACCGTCTTCAGTTCCTGCTGGTTCTTGGGGCATTTTCCCTTCAGTTTGGTCTTCAGCAAGTGAAATGCATGCTCAATTGGATTCAGGTCAGGTGATTGACTTGGCCATTGCAGAACATTCCACTTCTTTGCCTTAAAAAAACTCCTTGGTTGCTTTCGCAGTATGCTTCGGGTCATTGTCCATCTGCACTGTGAAGCGCCGTCCAATGAGTTCTGAAGCATTTGGCTGAATATGAGCAGATAATATTGCCCGAAACACTTCCGAATTCATCCTGCTGCTTTTGTCAGCAGTCACATCATCAATAAATACAAGGAAACCAGTTCCATTGGCAGCCATACATGCCCACGCCATAACACTACCTCCACCATGCTCCACTGATGAGGTGGTATGCTTTGGATCATGAGCAGTTCCTTTCCTTCTCCATACTCTTCTCTTCCCATCATTCTGGTACAAGTGTATCTTTGTCTCATCTGTCCATAGGATGTTCTTCCAGAACTGTACAGGTAATCTGTAATCTGGTCTTCCTGTTTTGAGGCTCACCAATGGTTTACATCTTGTGGTGAACCCTCTGTATTTACTGTTGTGAAGGGGTTTTTCTTCACCAGGGAAATGATTCTTCTGTCATCCACCACAGTTGTCTTCCGTGGTCTTCAGGGTCTTTTGGTGTTGCTGAGCTCACCAGTGCGTTCTTTCTTCTTAAGAATGTACCAAACAGTTGATTTGGCCACACCTAATGTGTTTGCTATCTCTCTGATGGTTTTGTTTCGATTTTTCATCCTAATGATGGCTTGCTTCACTGATAGTGACAGCTCTAAATAATGAAAAATGTGTCAATGTCCAAATAGTTATGGACCTGACTGTATACTGTATATATAAACATATATAAATATATATATATATAA
>JBAMJR010000323.1:1972500-1990000 GCA_038501785.1 Myoxocephalus aenaeus | reverse complement strand
AAGAGAAGTGATTGAATGTGTGTAGGTGAAAAGAAGAGGAGATGAAGAGAGAGAGAGAGAGAGAGAGAGAGAGAGATGGAAATAGGAAGGATAAGAAACTGGAAGATGGAGAGCGACTGGAAGACGACAAAAAGAGAGAGAGACAGCGAGAGAGGAGAGGAGAGGAGAGGAAGAAGAGGAGCGAGTGTATTTAAATGCGAGCCGGTGTTAATGAGTTTGGTCAGAGTGTGGAACAGTCTTTTTAAAGCTGCTATCATTCTCATTAATGTAGTGAATGAGCCGCTGATAGCTGTCATGGACCTCACACTCCAATTAACAACAACGTACACACCTATAGGGACACACACGCACACACACACAGACACACCTGGAGACAAGTAGCGTTTGTGTGTGTGTGTGTGTGTGTGTGTGTGTGTGTGTGTGTGTGTGTGTGTGTGTGTGTGTGTGTGTGTGTGTGTGTGTGTAAAAGGAGCATTACGTTGGTTGGTGTGTGCAGAAGTTTCAGTATCTGCACTCGTGTTTCTGTACGACAGCACAGATGTGTGTGTGCGCGTGAGTGTGTGCGTGTGCGTGCGTGTGTGTGTGCGTGTGTGTGTGTGTTGACGAGAGGGGGGAAAAGTGTGAGTGACTGCACTTTGATTTTCTAAAGAGAGAGAAAAAAAAAGTAAAAACTTTCTGCAATTTACAATTTCAGCATTTCTGTTTTTTAACGAGCGTCCGCTAAGCTGCGAGATAGAAATGCAAATCCACCTCGACGGGGCCGAGGAGCCACGCTGAAAAAATTAATGGAATCTCCCTTTAATTTGGGCCGAATGCAGAAAAGCATATGCTGCCAATAAACAGAGAGACAGACGGAGAGAGAGAAGGAGGGAGAGAGGGAGGGAATGTGATGACAGGAAGACACACAGAAGAGAGAATGAAGGCGATATTTAAGGATAATCACAACTTCTGTGTAATTTTTCACAACATTATGTCCGTTATATTTGTCCTTATTTTATTTTTATATATATATATTTCTTTGTTTTTTAAGGATATAATATATATATACACACTTTATTTATGTTTTTTAAATTAATTTATTGATATTTGTTGATATATAGAAATGAGCCAACAAACATGTCAGTCCGTCTCTCAACACCGTCTGACTTCCTGTCTGTGTTTCTCAGCTCAAAGCCCGTTGGTTCCTACTGACGACGTCAGTCTTTACAAACACCGTCCCAGTGAAACAAACAGCTGTTCATTCTAGTGTAATCAAACAAACTGGAGGAAATGGTGTGTGTGTGTGTGTGTGTACGGAACAATTAAGTACGGCTTCACAGTGATTGATACTAGCCTGGCTTTCAATTTGTTCAACTACAGAGCTCAAGCCTCACCTCACTGACCTCACACACACACACACACACACACACACACACACACACACACACACACACACACACAAAATGACAGACTAAATGGAAGTATATAGTTGTAATTCATCGTTTTGATGATTTGTTACTCGGGTTTAAAAGATCAAACTAAAAACTAGAAACAAAGCTGCTTCTATTAATTCCTGAGAAAACATAACTTTAAATTATGTGAAAGACCAAACACAGATTTCCATTTCATTTTTCCTGCTCGCATGAAAGTGTTGAATGCTGATCTTAATCTTACATGAAAAACTGTTGTGTTTGTAATTTTTTGTGTTCTGGAAATTCCGGGAGCTTCTGTTTGAGTTATATTTTATTCATGAGTTTGGATCATCGGACGCTCTCCTCAGAAGAAGAAGTCCGCTCAACGTTTGACTTTATGATCTGTTAATGGGAAACTGATCAATTACAAACCAACCAAAGCTAATGAGCATGACGGGACGTCCCCGTCTTCTTTCTCTGTGGTCTAATTGAGGTAGTTTAGTGAAGCAGGGTTAATGATCCAAGAGTGTTTCTACATGCGGGACGCGAACAGCGGCCTCCTGGGTGAAAGTCCTCACAACAAGCATCCTCACTGTTCCCTTATTAGCCAGCCAAGGTCAAAGGTCACGGCTGCAGCACAAACTAACTACAGAAGGACTTCAAACTTTATGGGAATACACCGTGTGATGAGGAGGAGGAGGAAGAAGAGGAGGAGGAGGCGTGCAGGTGTCTCCAAATAAAGTCAGAGAGACACAATGAGGATTCACAGCGCAGCCTGTGACGTGTGTGTGTGTGTGTGTGTGTGTGTGTGTGTGTGTGTGTGTGTGTGTGTGTGTGTGTGTGTGTGTGTGTGTGTGTGTGTGTGTGTGTGTGTGTGTGTGTGAGGGCAGGAGTCAAGTGGGTGAATAAGTACAGACATCAATAACCGGAGGACACGTGCATGAAATTACTCGCAGCAGATCCATCATGGAGGAGCAGCAACAACAACAACGACGACAAGGAGGCGAGAGGTAAGGGATGGGGTGGGCGGGGTGGGGCTGACCGGCCTGAAGGTGCCAGACACACTCGTGTCAACAGGGTTCCCGGTTCAAGTCCCAACACACCACAAAGCTGAGCAGAACAAAAACCATCATAAAAATAGAGATTATTTGTCATGTTTATGAAGATGTAGTCTGTATATTCCACAAACAAAAAACAAAATTACATCAAGGTGCACTCTTTCGAGAGCCCCAGAAAACTTTTAACTTACATCTTGTTTCGTTTGTTGTTGTTTTGCTTTTTATATTAAATTAAGTCTAATTACAAATAAAATCCCATTTAACTAACCTAAAACGAGTTTATTTGCAATAGTGCTACACATGTACAAAATACACTAATGTATGTGTATTTCTAGTAGAAAAAAAATATAATAATATAATCAGTTTGATGAATATATTATTTTAAATATGGCTAAAAAAACCTAAAGTTTCATTTCAAATGTAACTTTTTTACTATATATTACGAGATTTAAAGGAGATTTCAGCTTCCGTTGTTTTGTTTTTTCACTCAGCAGTTTAATGTAAAACACTAATAAAATATCAATGACATTGACACTCATACGAACAAAACCATCGTAATCCTAAACCGGTGTGTGTCTGACAGCTCTTTGAAGAGCGCGCATCTCTGATCAGCATGAGGTCCAGTCTACTCCCAAATGTCACCATGTAGCGCTCAGCAGGTTGAGACACACAGAGAGAGAGAGAGAGAGAGAGAGAGAGAGAGAGAGAGAGAGAGAGAGAGAGAGAGCATGCCAGTAATTTCCTAAAACAGCTGCTCTCCTTAGGTTTTTTATGAAACAAGCAGCGTTTATTTGGGGACTATTTTCTGTGGCGGATGAATATCTTTGTGGCAGCTAGACAGTGTTTTTGAGATTGAGTCAAAATAAACTACAACATAGAGAGAGTTTTCAGTGTTTCCTCTAATGCATCACTTTTCCTCCTCCTGCCCCCGCCCGCCCCCATGTCTTTCAGAGATTAATCAATAGTCATTTCACCCTCGGGTCTCCTTCCTGCCTACGGGAGCAAAACAGGTGACCGCACCGAGGCAAAGAGGAGACGAGAGGAGGTCATGAGAGCAGGGCAGAGGAGATGAGAGGGACAGGGAGGAAGAGGAGGAGGAGGAGGAGGAGGAGGAGGAGGAGGAGGAAGAGGAGAGATGGACATTTCGTGTCGTGAAAAAACACACACACACACATGCATCAATAAACACACAGAGGCATGGTATCAAACACACGGGACAAAGAGAGAGTAACAACAATGAGATCATCATCATGCTACAACACCTGCCCTGGCAACTGGACACACACACACCACACACACAACACACACACACCACACACACACACAGAAATTAATCTCAAAATAATTCCTCTTGGGAATGGTGCAACAATATTAGCAGCTGGCTAATCTACATGTTACAGCTCTGGTTTAACTACTGGACTCAACACACACCTGCACACACACACACACACACACACACACACACACACACACACACACACACACAAAGAGAAAGAGAAGAAGAAAAGAAAGAAATAATACAAAAGTGAGAAAGAGTAATAATATAGAGGTGTGTGTGTGTGTGTGTGTGTGTGTGTGTGTGTGTGTGTGTGTGTGTGTGTGTGTGTGTGTGTGTGTGTGTGTGTGTGTGTGTGTGTGTGTGCGTGCGTGTGTGTGTGTGTGTGTGTGTGTGTGTGTGTGTGTGTGTGTGTGTGTGTGTGTGTGTGTGTGTGTGTGTGTGTTTAACCAATCTAAGGTGTCGTATAATTGAAGTGTGTGTTTTCAAGGACAGGTAGATATTGGTCCTGAGGTGGGAAGCTGCCGAGTCAGCAGGTCTGAGCTGATTACATCCTCTGTCTACAAGAGGAGGAGAGGAGAGGGAGAGGAGGAGGAGGAGGAGGAGGAGGAGGAGGAGGAAGAGAGAGAGAGAGAGAGAGAGAGAGAGAGAGAGAGAGAGAGAGTGAGAGAGAGAGAGAGAGAGAGAGGAGGAGGAGGAGGAGAAGAGAGAGAGAGAGAGAGAGAGGGGATGAGGAGGAGGAGGAGGAGGAGGAGGAGAAGAGAGAGAGAGGAGTAGAGGAAAGGAAAGAGGAGAGGGGAGGAGAGAGGAGGGGAAGAGGAGAAGAAAGCGGACAAAGGAGGAGAGGAGGAGAGGAACATAGGAATACAGGAAAGGAAAGAGAGAGGAGGATAGGAACAGAGGAGAGAAGACAGAGCAGAGAAGACAGAGGACAAAAGAGAGGAGGAAGGAGGAAAGGGCCAAGAAAGGAAATTAGTGAAAATAGAGGAGAAGAGAAGACAGTGGGATGTGAGGAGTAGAGAAGTAAGATACTACAGAAAGGAGGGATGAGAATAAGAGAGAAAAGAGAGGAAAGAAGCTGTTGGTTTCATGTTTTGAAGCATGAATCTGAAGGTAAAACAAACTCTTCATTAAACTAAATGGATCTCCGGGTTCCTCCCGTCATGTAATCACCTCATGAGGATGCTTCATTCATTCACTCACTCATTCATTCACTCATTCATTCATCCATTAATGTATTCATTCATTCCTCAGACATATGAATTTAAGTTCCCGTGAAGCTTGTGGAGGCTTCAGACCAGAAGCAGCTGTTCGTGTTCCCTTGGTGTGAGAGGTTTCTCCTCGTAAACACAACGAGTGATAAACACAAACAACAAACAGACGAAACACAAACAGTGTTTTCATTTATGGAAAATGAAGAAAGTTTGTGCTTCTTTGCCGAAAGAAAAGAAAAGAATCACTTCATCCAGCGTCATTTACATTTTCATACATTTCCTCCATCTGGGCCCAGAGGTCCGTGTCTGAACATATGTATGTATTTATTTACACGTTGTTGTTGGTAACAAACTGCTGCACGGAGACGTTTCCATGCATCTCCCTCCACAAAGACAACAATGTAAATTTAGTTTGAACAAAAAAGAAAGAAAGGGGGAAAGCAATTTTCACTCAGACATTTTCCTCCTCTTCTTCCTCTGATAACCGTATTTACATGCTCGTCTGGACAAAACCAATCTAGAGGAATCACAGAGGGGAGCCGGACAAATGCAAAATGGCAAAAAGCATCGGGAACAGATTTATTTCTTCTTCTTCTTCGGCTGTTTAAAGCGTCTCGAGCTGTTTCCTAACAACACGTCAGGATCTGGCTGAGCTCAAAACCTCCAAACCGCTGCCAAAACCTCAGACCTCTCTTTCTCTCTCTCTCTCTCTCTCTCTCTGTGTGTGTCTCTGTGTGTCTCTCGCTCATCACAACGGGCTAATGGGACAATTTATTGTGTTATTTCACCCCTTGTGGAGGAAGAGGAGGGGGAGGAGTGTTTGGGAGACAAAGCCAACTTTGTGCTTTTTCTGCTGTTTCTGAAAGCTCTCTCTCTCTGAGAGGAAGCAGCGTGGTGGAGAGCTGAGCGCGCGTGTTGCAGAGAGTTACATCGGTGTTCGATAGTTTGAAGTGGTGAATACAGTTATTTTGTGTAGTGTAGTGTCACGGTGGGGTTTTGGGGTTTGTGTGTCTGTGTGCACGTGGGGTTTGTGGGGTTTGTGTGGTTTGTCGGGTTCGTCTTGGTTTGTTTGCGGCTGCTCGGCTCACGCTGGGCGGCGCGCGGCATGACGCCGACATGGACCTGAGCGGACTGACACGGAGACGCGGGCTTCCCCTGCTCCGTAGAGGAGTGTGGGCTGGCCGTGGGCCGGGTGGTGGGTCACAGCAGCGTGGTGTCCGCTGCCCGCATGAGCGGCGGGGGTGGTGATTCTTTTGGACAGCGTGGCGAAAGCCAACACGGTGGTGGTGGGCGGGTGGAGGAGAATGGCACACTCGTGTCAGTGATGCCGCTCTCCACGCCGGCGGTCCGGGTGACCGTGGCCAACGTGCCCCCTTTCATCAGGGACGAGGCTCTAATCAGGGAGCTTGGCAGGCACGGGAAAGTTATTTCACAGGTGAAGAAGGTCTCCTCGGGGTTCAAATCGCCGTTATTAAAGCACGTGGTGTTGCACAGGAGGCAGCTCCTCATGGTTTTAACTGACCGGAGCAAAGACCTCGATCTTGTGGTCAAAGTCAGGGTGGAGGAGTTTGACTACACAATGTTTGCAACCTCAGGGGTCACAAGGTGTTTTGGTTGTAGGAGGGAGGGACACCAGACCAGGGCGTGTCCGGAGAGGGGTGCGGCTGGGCGGGGACGCCGCTGCCGGGGATCCGCCCGCTGCCGGGGATCCTGCTGGCGGGGATCCGGCTGTGGGGCAAGACCAGGAGGTCAGAGACCAGCAAGACGGTCAGGGAGGACAAAACGGGACAGGTGGGGTCCAGGAGGTAGAGGAGAGGGATCAGGGTGAGCCATGCGGGCTCCAGGCGAATGTGGGCCTGCAGGTGGGTCAGAAAGGGGTGGGGGAGCAGCAGGACAGGCAGGCGGCTGCTGGGTGACAGGGGGAGGCCAACAAGAGGTAAGAGGCAGATGAACAAGCAGAGGGCGGTGAGGAAGAGGAAGGTGAGGAAGACGGCGTGGTGTCAGGAGGTGAGGCTGACGTGGAGGCAGAGGAGGGGGGGCTTAAGAGGAAGTGCAGGGGGGACGCTGAGAGCTCCCAGGCAAAGAAAGGAGCAGTGGGCTCAAGGAGAGTAGGAAGGAGGGCAGCAGAGTCTGCGTCCGGTGGAGGAGAGGGCTCTGCTGATAGTGAAGCCTCTGATTCCTGGGCTGGGCTCTGGAGTGGCAGTGAAGGTTACAGCATAGACAGAATCAAAATGTTTCTCCACAGGACTAAGAATGAGAGGGGAGTGGACGTGGGGAATTTTTTCTCTGATAAAGAGAATTTTTTAAAGTCTGCTCAGTTTCATATGCACAGTGGTGGAAGAGGAGGCTTTACTAAGCCAGAGGGCTACAGAATGGAGAAACTAATGCAGAAGGTCAATAAGGAGTTAGGAGAGGGTGGGTCAATTTAGGTATGATGTTTTGTTTGTTACTTATTATCTATTTAATGATGAGTCTACTGAATATCAGCACGCTGAATGTGAACGGGGCCAGGGATCCGGTAAAGAGGTCTCTGGTGTACCAGCTGATAAAACTCAAAAGGACTCACGTGATGTTTCTGCAGGAGACTCACAGTGATACAACGAGACTGAGTGGAAGAGCGAGTGGGGAGGGGAGGTGGTGCTGAGTCACAAGAGCACAACCAGTGGGGATCCTCTTCTCAGAGAGCTTTACACCAGTCTGTGGAGGTGGAGCAGGTGGTGGAGGGAAGGCTGCTGATGGTGAGGGCCAAGTTCCAGCATATTCATATTGTGTTTCTGAATGTTTACGCTCCCGTTTCAGGACCGTAGCGAGTGTTTTTTTTTAAAGGTTTTAAGCACCGTTCTATGCAGAGTGGATGTGGAGGACCTTTTATTTTTAGGAGGGGATTTTAACTGCACTGAGAATGACCTGCTAGACAGGAATCACCTGGAGCCTCACGGTCCATCCCAGCATGCACTAAGGCAGCTGGTGGAGCAGCACGAGCTAGTCGACATGTGGAGGAGACTTAACGGGGACAGGAGACAGTACACCTGGGCTCATTCCAGAGGGAATTTGATTTCCATGGCTAGGTTAGACAGGTTTTATTGTTTTAAACACCATTTTAACACGGTGAGGAAGTGCAGCATGGTGCCCGTTGGGTTTACTGACCACGCTCTGGTTAGTTGCAATGATTTTATTACAAATTTAAAGTCTAGAAGCGCATTTAACACAACTCTTTTATCTGATGCACGTTTTAAGGACGTGTTCAGGTTCTTCTGGGACAGTTTTAAAGGCGTAAAACATTAGTTTGAATCTTTAAAACAGTGGTGGGATTGTGGGAAGGTGGAGATAAAGCAGCTCTGTCAACAGTACACTCTCAATGTCACACAGCATATTACCAGATCTATGAGGGATCTAGAGACTGAAATTGTGGAGCTGCAGAACTTAGCAGAATCCACTGGAGATGGAGATCACATTGAAGATCTCAAATCCAAAAAGTCTGCTCTGACAGACCTGCTGGGCACTAAGGCCCAGGGGGCGCTGGTGAGGTCACGTTTCATGAGTGCAACGCACATGGATGCACCGTCCAAGTTATTCTTTGGCCTGGAGAAGAGGAACGGGCAGAGCAGGAACATTCATGCTCTGCGCTCTGCTACGGGACAGGAGCTCAGGGACGGGGAGGAGATCCGGAAGAGAGCTGTGAGCTTCTACTCTCAGCTCTACTGCAGTGAGTACACTGAGAACAATGCCATGTTTAAGTCCTTTTGTGGGGAGCTGCCCAAGGTTCCGGAGTATGTGAACGCCGGGTTGGAGGCTCCCTTGGAGGTACAGGAACTGTACGCAGCCCTGCAGAGCCTGGAGGGGGTGGAAGGCCCCGGGCATTGATGGACTTCCTGTAGAGTTCTTCGAGCCTCTGGTGAATGGGGCCAGGATGGACGTGCAAGACAGCGCGACACCAGGGCTCAACAACATGCTGTGCTCCTCGGGGATCACCACCCTGAGAAAGGTGGTGGATGTAGCTGGTCCGGGATTGGCAGACGCACCTGCGCTGGCCTCTCTGCTCGGGCTGAAGTCCCTTCGGCAGAGCGGGAGCATCCTGAGCAGGTGGGCCGGGAGTCTAACGAGGGAAAGATGCTGCAGGAGTATAGCAGAGGTGAGGAGGCACCAGACCCCACAGACCCCTTTCCGGAGCTGAGATCCGTTCCGGACCTGATCGGGGTCCCAGGAACACTGCTGAGCGGGGCGGACAGTCAGCGAGTGGACTTCTGTACTGCCACGGGGAAGTATGTGTACGCGCTGTGTGTGAAACTCTTAAACAAAGACAAACTGACCGGGAGAACAGACACTGTGTGGAGGCAGAAGCTGGGGGTGGGCTCTTGGGTGAAGCCAGGGTGGAGGGGGTTGTATAAACCTCCCTTCAGAAAGAGGACTGGAGATCTTCAGTGGAGGGTTCTACACGGGGCGGTGGCTGTGAATTCTTTTATTTCTATTCTTAACCCCACTGTGTCTAATATATGTCCATTTTGTGAGGCGGTGGAGACCGTGTTTCACTGTTTTTAAGATTGTGACAGACTCTGTAGTCTTTTTAACGCTCTGCGTACTGTTTTTAGCAGGTTTGGGGAAACCTGGTCTCAGGCAACTTTTATTTTAGGGGTCCACTATCGGAAGCTGGACGCCTCCAAGTGGCAGCTCCTGAACATGGTGCTGGGAGAGGCCAAGTTGGCGATCTACAGCAGCAGGAAGCGCAGGGTGGAGGGCAGGACGGGACAGGAAGCACTCCCTGTCTTCAGGTCTCTGGTCAAGGCCAGAGTCTGGGTTGATTTTTGTTTTTTTAAGAGCATGAACAGTTTGGATGATTTTATCCAGAAATGGTGCTATGAGGACGCATTATGTTGTGTGTCTGGGGAGGTCTTAACGTTTAAGGTTCCATTTGTGTAAATCAGGAAGTGTCTATGTTGACATGATGTTGTCATAAGAACAGTGTTTTAAACTGAGTGTCAAATAAAGGTTGTGTCAAAGTCTCTCTCTCTCTCTCTCTCTCTCTCTCTCTCTCTCTCTCTCTCTCTCTCTCTCTCTCCGAACTGAGATGTTGTGTTGCCTAAACTTAACCGAGTAGTTTTCCGTGAAGACCGAAGTTTACTTTCAAAAGACACGTTGCGTCAAATGGTGACACGATCCTCACGTTAATTTCCAGACAAACTTACGTTACATGTCATCACAGCACCAGGGTTACAATAATAACCACGCGGTGAGTGAACGTTTGAACAAACCATTAAAGTCGGACGTTTTGGCGAGACGGTCACAATGTGGATGTTGTTGCTCTTTAACACCGGCCACTAGAGGGCGCTGTCACCTGAACGTAAACGCTCTGGGACTCTTCCCGACAAAACATCTAAATCTATCCTGCCCACCACCCCGCCATCATATGATATCTTCTCCTTTCTGGTTTTAATGTCCACCTCTATGTCTCCTCGGTCCGACTTTCTGGTCCTCCGCTCTCCATCATATTCTTCACCTCTCCATCATCTTCCTCTCAAGACCCGCTGTAGTGTACTGTTGTGGGAGCGCTTGTGCAGTCAGCTATGAAGTCTGTCCTCCTCCTCTTCCTCTTCCTCTTCCTCCTACCCCCACTTCCTCTCTCTCTCTCTCTCTCGCGCTACCTGGAAATTAATTTGGTCTCCTCCAGATGCCTATCGCCGCTGAAATGCCCCCAGAAATAGATTCACAAACAGCAGCTCAGCCAAAACGCTGTTGCTGCCTGACAGCCTTTAGCAGAAAACACACACACACACACACACACACACACACACACACACACACACACACACACACACACACTTATACACACAGTGCTGGATGGAGGGGGATGGGAGCAGATGGAGAGATGAATGGAGGGATGGATGGATGGATGGATGGAGGGAGTAAATGGTGGCAGAATGGAGCGTTGGAGGGAGGAGAAGATGAATGGATGAGGAGAGAAATTAATAGATGGATTACCTACAAATGTGTACACTTTATTGCCAAAACAAACCATCACTTTTTAGATTGATTTCCTTCCTTCCAGGCAGCCATCGCTTTCTGTTCATTTCTACCAAAAGCAGCTTGCAGAGACAAGAAACCTTCTGCAGAGAGACGATTCATCACAATAAAAGATTTAATCACCTTTTTTTATTTTTTCTCTCCCTCCCTCTCCCTCCTCCCACCATCAATGCCGGGACATCGGCACGTGTTGCAGTTACGACGAGAGTCTCGTCTTGATGGTGCATTCAAGGACACACCTGAGACTTTCATAGGCTGATGCTGCTGTCAGTGAAACCGTCTCCTCCAGAAACACTGGTGGAGACGGTTGGACAAACCAAAACCGCAAATATTAGTTTCCTTTAACTATTCAGATATTTACATAACTAAAAAGGTCACAATCACAGATTATGAAGTAAAAAATTAAATTCTCCAGATTCCTTTGAGTTGCACAGATCAGCCTGAATGCATCGAACATGATATTAAAAGACTCATCATCCTGCTTTAGCGTTGCAGCTTGTTGCCTTAAACTTTAGATAACTAGTCATGTTTGGATGCATCATTGAAAGAAACGTCCATCGTCAATTACATTTTAAGGCAAAATTATTTTCTCACGAATTACATTTGCTTTAGTCGCAAAAATACAGGACTTTCACCCAGGAGACTGCTGTTCAGGTCCCGCGTGAAAACCAAAAGTCAACGACGACGTATTTGAATTCACGACCTTAAATTCAACGTAACAGACATTGTTATTTGAAGCCAAACTGTGTGATGATTTACTGAATCTAACCAAGTAGCTTTATTGGGTTTCTATATAGTTTTGTTTAAATGTTAGAACTGCGGAGGCTGGAGCCGATACAGGGTCAGAGACAGACGGCCATTCACACCAACGGGCAAATTAGAGCTGCATGTCTATGGACTGCGGGAGGAAGCCGGAGAACCCGGAGGGAACCCACGCTACCACGGGGAGAAAGTGCAAACTCCACACAGAAGGACCGCCCCGGATCGGGCCCCTTTTGCAACCCAAAACACATTTCCCATGAAACCTACTTGAGAATGCAGAGTAGTTGTTGTGGGATTGTCATTTTGAGCAAGATTGAACTGGTACAAAAGAGAGATAAATGTACAGAGATGGATGAAGCTCACCAAGCTCCATGTCTTCTTGATGTTTAGAGAAACCAATGGCTGCCTTCTACGATGCCTTCTCTGCAGCTGCTTTTAATTGACTGTTGGTTTGACAGAACAGAACAATTCGAAGACGTCACCTTGGACTCTTTATTTTAGAAAACTCTGTTCTTGATCTGTAACTGTCCGGCATGACCCAGCGGCTGTATACTTCCTGACATGCAGCTCAGATAATCTGCTTTCTGCCCTCTGAAACGGACACAAGCAGGTAGTTTGATGATAAGCTGAAAAAGGATCGGGATCCCCACGATGAAAAGCCGATGCTTTGGTGTTTCGGGGGCGACGGCACGGCGCTCACGTTCAATCACCCGCCCGGGATCCAGGAGATTGAGTGACACAAAAAGAACAGACATGACACGTGTGCTGCCCTCATCGGGGTGAAAAAAGCCCCAAAACGGGTGAGAGGACTTCGCCTCATCGCTGCAAATATCTTTCTCAGGGTTACAAAACTGCTAAACTGTGCCACCTGTTGCGGAACCCCCCACCCCCGAAAAAGATCCAATAAAATCAGTCTGTGCATAAATCTAGCGCTCCTCCCGGAGTCGCTCAGAGAGAAGTAAGCTGAGAGCAGCAGACTGTCGCTGAGAAGTGTTCACCTCCAGCAGGCGAGCAGAAAGGCCGAGGTAATATCAGATAATGCGTCTCATGAATTCATCTTCTTCTCCTGCCGTCAGGTCGGAGCTTCCTGCCTCCTCGGCTCAAGACAAATTAAAGAATAAAAACCCTCTTTGTAGAATCAGTGGAAGTGAAGGCTGGACAGCCGTGAAGTGTAATTTCAGCCCTATACATTTGACCTCTGACCCTCCGCCTGCTCTCCGCTCTCTAGCAGCACACATATGCAAATAGCCGGCTGTTAATCTGCTGCTCGCTCTCACCTGAAACCTGAACAGTCGGACTCTGCAACCCACTACACCCACACGCCGTCCACCACGCAACGCACGCCTTCCACCACGCAACACACGCCGTCCACCATGCAACACACGCCGTCCACCACGCAACGCACGCCTTCCACCACGCAACACACGCCGTCCACCATGCAACACACGCCTTCCACCACGCAACACACGCCGTCCACCATGCAACACACGCCGTCCACCATGCAATGCACACGACGCTGTCCACCATGTAACGCCCGCCTTCCACCATGCAACGCACGCCACGGCGTACCCCTCGCAACGCACGCCGTTCACCACGCAACACACACCACGGTGTCCACCACGCAACGCACGCCACGCTGTCCACTACGCAACGCACGCCGTCCACCATGCAACGCACGCCACGCTGTCCACCACGCAACACACAGCGTCCACCGGGCAACGCACGTAGTTCACCATGCAGCGCAGATTCTGGCTCGCTGCGTTGTCGCAGGTAAACTGAAACGAAGCGTCCGTCTTTCCTCGAACAGGAAGGACCGAGAACTCAAGGGTTCATTTTACAGGAAGTTCTCCTGCAGCGATCGTAGCTACAGCTGCAAAGATTAATGCAATGTGTAGATATCACATGAAGTCATTTCAAAACAAATGTCTTCAAATGTACAATCATTTCTCAACAGTAATGTACTGTTCTTCGTAAATACAGTTAAATACAGCAAAAGTTGACGGCTTGGAAGAAAAAAAAGGTACAGCACGTTCCTGTCAAATCTTCCAGTGTACTACAGTATTTTTTCTCTCATTCAGTTCACTAAGCCACCCATTTCTCTTTAAAATCCCATTGCATCACGTCTCTACTCTTATTCAGCACATAGTCAACATAAAGTGTGAAAAGAAAGCCTTAGATATCATAGAGCCGTGGTTTTATTCAGGATGGAAGAAGAAGAAGAAGAAGAAGAAGAAGAAGAAGAAGAAGAAGAAGAAGAAGAAGAAGAAGAAGAAGAAGAAGAAGAAGAAGAAGAAGAAGAAGAAGAAGAAGAAGAAGAAGAATGAATGAATGAATGAATGAATGAATATATACTTTATTAATCCCCGAGGGGAAATTTGGTGTCGGGGTAGCAGCAACTTACAACAAAATAAATAAAAACAGCAGGATGAAAGATAAAAGATATATACAATAATAATAAAAATAATAAAATAAAATAAAATAGAAATAGCTGGGATAAGAAGAAGAAGAAGAAGAAGAAGAAGAAGAAGAAGTAGTTTGAGGAGACGATTTTTTTTAAACACTCTAACCGAAGCATTAGTGGACCAAGCACCACCCGCTGCTCCACCCGGCCTGTGAAAAAGTATGTATAAAGACTGTAAAAGCTCCCACAGAACGGGCCAATGAACAGCCACTTTCCTCCAGGAGAACGATGCTCGATGCTCACGTGTGTGTGTGTGTGTGTGTGTGTGTGTGTGTGTGTGTGTGTGTGTGTGTGTGTGTGTGTGTGTGTGTGTGTGTGTGTGTGTGTGTGTGTGTGTGTGTGTGTGTCACGTTACCCGGGTACTTTAGTAGCAGCTCCTCTGTAGGTACTTTAACCCAAACCACGACGTTTACTCAAACAAGCACTTTTGTTGCTTATAAGCTGCCCGTGAAGACGGAGGTTTATTTTAGAAAAGACCGTCTTCGTGCCACGAGCAGAAATCGACACGCGTCGCCGGACTTTAGCCGGAGAAACGCAAGAAATCTCCGGTCTGGCGCTGTGGTGGAGATGCAGAAGGGAAAGGAAATCAGATCTGACTGAGCTGCAGAGTGAAAAGTCACTTCATCACCATCACAGCTGCTGTCTGATGAGCTGCTTTCACTGTTTACAGGCACACACACACACACACACAGTCCTGCCAAATAATTACAGGACCGCAGAAACACTGTGGCAGCATGAAGGAAAAACAGCCCGGCTTTCTAAAATATTTGCCAAATGTTCACACGGTGAGATGTTTGTGAGGCTAGCGATGACGCTCCGTCAGAGCCGGTGAAGGAAGGTCAGTGGGAGACGACCTCAGACTGGATCACCTCTGCACCTCCAGAACAACAGATGCGTTGTCCACATATAGAGCATCGCACAATGATGAGAAAGCACATCAAATAGAATAAAATAGAGGCAGAAAGACACTTGACCACAACACAGAATAGGCTCATAGTGATGGGTTCTAAACCCAACAGGTAACAGAGTCGGCTCTCCTGTCCAGAAGAGAACGAGGCAGCGAGCAACATCTGAGCTTCATTCCTCGTCAACAGGTGAACAATATGCACGTTCCTGCAGAGAATATAACTACACACACACAGAGGAGTGTGTGTGTGTGTGTGTGTGTGTGTGTGTGTGTGTGTGTGTGTGTGTGTGTGTGTGTGTGCGTTCTGACAGCATGTGATTTGAATGAAAGCAGGTACAGATGCAGAATCATTAGAATCAAAGTTGTGTGATTGAACAGATGATTGAAACTATTTTCTATTTTCTAACACGACACGTTGTCTTCAAACAGGAGGAAGAAGAACTAATGTTATCCTCCTCGGGGGACGGGACCAGAGAACAGACCAGATCTACAGAACGATCAGCGAGTCCAACCGATGAGAGCAAAATAACAACAACAACAACAACATGTTTACATAATAAAAACACATTTATTCTCATTTCAGTGAACCAGCGGTAAGGTCGCTCCTGAGCGGGTACACCCGGATCACCCTCACACCACACACACACACACACACACACACACACACACACACACACACACACACACACACACACACACACACACACACACACTGTGCACAGCAGTAGTAATGCAGCCCCCCCCCCCCCCCCCCCCCCCCCACACCCACACACACATAGAGAGACGTTTGTCATCGATGGATGCACATGTTTTCCTCGACGCTCTCTCTCTCTCAAACACACACACCTTGCTTGCTTGAAGCGTCAATACACTGCATGGCTCCCATACCTGCACGCGCGCACACGTGCGCGTCAAAAGGCACACATCCTCTTAACACGCGTGACTTAGCACATGCACGGGCAGGAGAGGCGACACGCAAGGACAGTCCTCAGTGTCAGCCAGCCGACCTGTTACCCAGCCAGCCACACACACACACACACACACACACAGGCGCACGCGCGCGCGCACGCCTCGACTCTCCTCTGGAAAAGGGTACCTGCGTTCCTCCTGACACCTTCAGGCTCAGAATAAGACGCAAAGCGCCGCGCGGACAGCCGGTACCCCCGCCGGGCTGCCGGGTCCCTGAACGCCGCAAACATGCAGTGAGGAAGAGGAGGGGGAGGAGGAGGAGGAGAAAATGCCAAATGCCCCGTTACCGTTCTCTGCGCGTCGGGTCCTGCTGGATGCTCGGCTTGGTGGGCGCCATCTTCCTGCAACAATTATTTGATTTCTTACTTTCTGTTCTGTTCTCTCTCTCTTTTCTCACTCTCTCTCTCCTCGGGCTTTTTATTGGGACGCGGCGGCGCGGCGGAGCGCTGCACCCTGACAGCAATGCGTCATGGTCGGTGTGTTAAGACAAAGCCATGTCCGTGTGCGTGTGACTGAGTGTGTGTGTGAGAGAGAGAGCGTGCGTGCGTGCGTCTCGTGCTCGTCTCTCCACCGCCGCTCAGCAGCGTGGAAACAACGGGCGGTGAAGGCGAAGGCGAGGACCGGGCTGCAGCAGCAGAGGCATGCCGAGCGGAGTGAGGGGGAACCCGGGGTGGACGCCTCTCAGATGCCGCTGCCTCTCCCCTCCCTGGCCGCTTCTCCGTCTCTCTCCCTCTCTCTCTCTCCACACACACGCACAGCTTCGGGCTTTGGCACTACAGAAGAAATTGTTCCTGCATGCGCGCCGGAGGAGACACACACACACACAGAGAGAGAGTGAGAGAGAAAAAAGAAGAAGAAGCCAAACAGGCGCGTCAGATCGTTACATGCTCGCCGCCGCTGCAGCGTTCAAACCCCGCGGCGGAGCGTCACAGGCGGGCAGCGGGTCCGCGGCGCGAGGAGAGTCTCCTCTTCTGCTGCTGGCGGGAGGGAGGAAGGGAAGGGACAGCACACATCTCCGGTGTTTTCCCTCCAACCGGCGCAACAACGCCACTCAGTTGGAGCCAGCGTGTGTGTGTGTGTGTGTGTGTGTGTGTGTGTGTGTGTGTGTGTGTGTGTGTGTGTGTGTGTGTGTGTGTGTGTGTGTGTGTGTGTGTGTGTGTGTGTGTGTGAGAAAGAGTTTTTGTATGTGTGTGTTATTTAATTCTTCCTCTCTTCCTGTTTTTTTTTATTTTAACCATCTAAAATAAAAAATAAATAAAAAAACACAAGCCAGCGTGCGCGGGGTGATGTGTGATTTATTTGGATGGTTGCCCTGTAAATCAGCCCATCCTCCGCACACACACACACACACTCCTCCAGTGTCATAATAAACACATCACAGCAGACGTCTCACAAAAAATATCACAAACTTTTTGTGCTGCATCTTTATTGTTATTATTATTTG